>JBAMBR010000131.1:0-80015 GCA_037044475.1 Zaprionus obscuricornis | reverse complement strand
AGCCAGAGCCTTGAAAATAAATTAATTTCAGTTTGTAGTAAATAAAAATTGCCAAGCGGCTACTCAATTTCATTTTATATAATTTCATAAATGTCTGCATATAAATGAAATGCAACAAATTTATAAATATAAAATGAAAAAAGAAGAAAAAATCTGAAGCCTTGCTTTAAAAATTCATTTTGAATCTGCGTTTTATACAAATTTCATTATAATTTTATATTTCTTAATATTTATTTATTTTATTTTTATTTTTTTTCACATCAAATTGAACAGATTTTCGTTTTCTCTTGACAGCGAGCAGCGGCGTATATTTTGTGAATGCTTTTAATCTTCACTTTATGCTAAGCTAACATTTCCCAAAAGAAAATAAGTATTAAATAAAAAGAAAACAAAAAAAAAAAAAACACAAGAAGGCTTTTCTATAGGCTTCTTTTTTTCAATGCCGACCAACGTCAGCGTCAGCGTCTTCGTCATTGCCATCGTCGCCATTGTCGTCGTCATCGTCTTCGTCGCCTTTATAAGCCACTTAATCAAGTTTCCAGTTTGCTTCTTCAACCATTTCTGTTTGGCAGCTGTCAATTACCGCCTTAACACTCTAACAAAAGCGTTCGACTCTCCATCCTACCCCCCCTACAATTTACCAACGCTTACACATCCTAACTCATTTCCATAGCCAAATATTCCCCCCCCCCCAAAAAAAAAAAAAAGAAATTGTTGGGGTAAAAATCCTGGGTAAACATTTTCAACAAGCGCAATAAGAGTGCAAAAATTTTGATGATGCGCAGACTTATCGATGAAATTTTCATGAATAATAAATAATGTATATATATATGTATATATAGTATATATATATATATTTAGCTTGAGCTTTTAACAAGATTTACGCGCCCAAAGACTTGACAAAAACACAAGAGCAACTTCTTTGCCTTCTTCTGCTACTGCTGCTGCTGCTTGTTGAAAACTTGTACAAATTGAACATTTAACCCATTAAAGGCCAAGAACAAGGCCTAGACTGCTGCTGTTCCTGCCGCGTCTTGTCTTGTCGCAACCCCTGCTAGCTGACCCCATGCCCCTTGCTGCGCTGCGCTGCTCTGTCAAATGAATAGAAATGAGTCGAAGCAAATTTACAGCTTAAATTGAACATAAATTTCCATGCCAACAGGCGCCGTCGTTGCCCTCATTTACCTCATTATAATTTGCCATAAATTAACAAAAGTTGCTTATATATATAAAATATATAATATATATATAATATATATAATATATTATATTTGTATAATATATAAATACTATATATGCCTATAGAGCTTGCTGCAAGAAGTGCCACTGCTGCTGCTTGCTGCTGTTGTCTTTGCACGCTTGCGGCGTCTGCTATTGGGGGGGTAAAACTCATTAACGCAATTTTTTGGGAGAAAAATTTATAAATGTTAATTGGAAAATGGAAAATGGTTCGCATTTTCTCTCTTTGCATATTCGTTTCTTCGGTTCGTTCATTCGTTCATATTCGTTCGTTCGTGTTCTTTCTTTCTTAAGCTCAAGTTCTAGACAAAAACTGCTTATTAAATTATGCTAATGAGTTTTTGTGCAGCGATGCTGCCAAACAACTGCGCACCAAACAACTGTCAGTGCCAAAAAAAAAAAAATAAAATAAAATAAAATAAAAATAAAATGCCAAGAAAATTTTACGGCTTGAACTTCAGCGAAAAGAAAAGACGAAAAACCTCAAGTGTGTAAATGAAGGGGAAGAAAGAGAGAGAGAGAGCGCGAGTGATGAGGCGAGCAACCAAATGAAAAATTCCAATTATAAAGTGCTAAAAAGCAGTAAAACGCTATTAAAATGCGTTATGCCAAAAATACACTAAGCGAAATTGGTTTTTTTTTTTTTTTTTTTGTTATAGTTCAAGTAACTGTAATAAAAGTTGAAAATAAAATTTAGAAAAAAAAATTTGATGTAAGAACTGAACTATTTTTAATAGTTGTAGTTAATATTTTAATGACAATTTAATGACCAGAAAACTAAATTTTATATAAGTTGAAAAATTATTAAAAATATTTTTATATTTATTTTAATTACATTTAAAATATTTAAAAAATGTTATGAAATAGCTGAACTATTTTTAATAGTTGTAATTAATATTTTAATAATAGTTTTGTGATGGCAAAATTAAATTAAAAATATTTTTTTTATTTATTTTTAAAATATTTAATAAATTTTATGAAAAAGCTGAACTATTTTTACTAGTTGTTGTTAATATTTTAATGACAATTTTGTGACTGCAAAATGAAACTTTAAATAACTATAAAAATTATTAAAAATATTTTTTTTATTTATTTTTAAAATATTTAATAAATTTTATGAAATAGCTGAACTATTTTTAATAGTTGTAATTAATATTTTAATAACAATTTTGAGGCTGCAAAATTAAATTTAAAATAACTTTAAAAATTATTAAAAATATTTTTTTATTTATTTTTAAAATATTTAATAAATTTTATGAAATAGCTGAACTATTTTTAATAGTTGTAATTAATATTTTAATAACAATTTTGAGGCTGCAAAATTAAATTTAAAATAACTTTAAAAATTATTAAAAATATTTTTTTATTTATTTTTAAAATATTTAAATTTAATGAAATTGCTGAACTATTTTTAATAAAAATATTTTTGTATAGTTCAAATAACTATAAAAGTCAAAATAAAATATGGGAAAATATTTATGAAAGAAAAAAACTTTTATTAATAATATTAATTAATATTTTACTGACAATTTTTGTAAGCAGAAAACTAAACTTTAAATCAACACAAAAATTATTACAACCTTTTTCAATAATTATTTCTATAACATTTAAAGTCAGAGGCCTACAAATTTAAGCCTGTGGCAAGTTATCTGTTTCTCTGACCACAACAACTGCCTAAAAATATGCTGCTGCTGGTGTAACAAGAGCTGAAAAACGAGCCTGAAAATTGCATTGCTGCATGACAACAAGCAAAGAACTGTCAGGCTTGTCTAACTTGTCTGTCTTTGTCTATGTGCTATTTGCTCTACATGCATCTCTTTCACTCTCTCTCTCTGTGTGTGTGTGTGACTTGCATTCATTGCAATTTTGTGAACTGCATTTGTAAGCTGTGAGCTGTATGCTGACTGTGTGTGCTGTGTAAGCTGTATGCTTGTGCTCACTGTGTGCGCTGCACAGTACGTTCGGTTCTCGTTTATTAATTAGTCAGGACAATGCGGGAAGCAAAAACTGATTGCAAGCTTCGTTTCGTTGAAATAATAGTAGGGGGATAGAGGAAGTCAGGGGTGTAAAAGTGGCTGCCATTGTTATTCTTGTTGTTGTCTACACACAGAATGCATATGGAAGAACAAATGCAGCTGACAGCTTAAAGCCGCAAATGAAAAAAAAAAAAACCGATGGCAAAACCAAAAATAGAAAATAGACTTTGAATTTGTACTTGAAAAAAAAGAAAAAAAAAAACTTGGAAAAACTTGTTGACTTAATTGCTTTATATATTTTTTTACGTTGTCTTTTCTAGGATGTCTTGCATAAGATTTGCAATCCACATGGACAAGTGCTGCGCATTGTTATTTTCAAAAAGAATGGCGTACAGGCAATGGTTGAATTTGATAGCCTTGATGCGGCAACACGTGCACGCGAGAATCTCAATGGTGCCGATATTTATGCCGGTTGCTGCACTCTTAAAATTGATTTTGCCAAGGTATGTAAATTATTACAAAAAAAAAAAAAAATTAAATTATAAAAAAAACAAATTTATTAATAATTTTTTTTTATATTTTTCTAAATTAATTTACAGCCAGAGAAATTGAATGTCTATAAGAATGAAACAGACACTAGCTGGGATTATACCCTGAGCACAGGTGAGATTCAACCAAGTGCGTTCACTTTTTATCTATATAATACTATCTCAAATTTATATATATATCTATATATATATATATAAATCTATATATAGATATAGATATATATATATGTAAAACATATATGAATATTACTTGTTAGTTTTTAAGTGTACAAAAAAAAAAAATAATAATAATAAATAAATAAATAAATCAATGCACTCACATGGCATATATCTATCATATATATAATAACATAAATCATCATATTATATATTTATATATATATATATAAAAATATATATATAAATATATATAATATCACATATAATAATCATTTATAATCTCATTTATATACATTTATTATCATGTAATATTCATATACAATTTCATACTCTACACTTTTTGCTACACATTTCTCATACACAACACACACACACACACTTCTTAGGCACACTTAAACCTACACACACACACACATATACACATACACCTGCTTTTTTTTATTGCCCACATGTGGAGAGTGTTGCAAAAATTATATAAATTTTTATATATACAAATATATATATATATAGTATAAATCCGTGTCTATATAAACTATATATTTTGCCAATTAGTTAACTCTGCAGAAAAACTTACATTTTTTTTTATTTATATTTTTTTTTAGTTTAGTTTTTTTGTTCGAGGGATTTTCACAAGCTTTCACAACAAACTTTTAGGTAGCGCAACCAAAAAAAAAAAAAAAAATAAGAAAAAAAAAACCAAAACCTTTTAACAGTATTTTTTTTTTCGCGTCAACTTTTTCAGTTGCCACACACACACACACATACACACTTACAAACACATATTTTTTTTTATTTACATTTATAATTTATTTATTTACCAGCGCTTAAACTTTGACACTTCTCTCTTGCTCTCTCTCACTCTCTCTGTCTCTGTCTATCTCTCTGTGTGTGTGTTTACTTTGCCCTTCAGTGTATGTGTGCAGCAGCAGATGTGTTCAATTTGTGTGTGTGTGTGTTTACATTTTTGAATGGAATTTTTAATTTATAAATGAAATGAGTGTACAACATGGCGTATACGCAATTACAGTAAAGCTTTTTTCTTTTTTTTTACAGCATAGCATAAATTATTTATATGCCAATTTTTATAGTTTTATTTAACATTTGTTTTTTTTTATTTTATTTTCATTTTTAGTTGAATTTTTATTTATTTTTTTCAAAATTGATTTATTAAAATTTTATAACATAAGCTTGGAAGATTTTTTTTTTCTTTCTTTTTTTGCAATTAGTTGAAATGCATCACATTTTGATGCTGCATATTTAAACTGACATCTGCACAAAAACTGATTTTTAGAGGCTGTGAAATAACAATTTCGCTTAAGCTTAAAGTCATTTGTTGTTGTTTGCTGCGGGTCAAGCAGCTTAAAGTTGCGTGCACATGTCGTATACTTAATGCCTCATCTAGGCGCCATTTATGTATGCCATTTGGCTAAGTCTTTGCAGCTGTCTACAGTTGCCTAATTGCCACGTCAAAGAGAGCTGCCAACATGAGCTGCAATGCAACAAACAACACACAAAAACAAATGACAGCAGCAACAGCAACAACAACAACAACAACAAGAAGAAGTAGAAAACGTCATCAAGTATTAATGATACTCAAAGTCAGCTAAGCAAAACGCAGAAGCGGCAAGCACACACACACAGCCAACGAACACCAATGTTGGCTATAACCACGCCCCCGCTGCCACACAGTCGCACGACATCAAGAAGCAAACCTAAACTGCACCTGGCAACCAGCTTGCCACGCCTCTTGCTCTCTCTGTCTCTGGCATGGCATGGCCTGCCTTGGGGGCCACATGTCTCATGTTTTTATGACAGTTGGCAAAAAAAAAAAAAAATGTTGCCGGCGTTAAATGCCATTTTTAATTTTTTGTCTGTTTCTTTTATTTTTATATTCCATTTTTCACTTTGAATAAAAATGAAATTAAATGTTTTGCTTCCTCTTATACTCCATGCCTTGTAGTTGCTGCTACTTTTTTGTTGTCGCAGACAGCGCGACGCGGTTGTATTATGCCGGGCAATTTATAGGCAACTTCAAAAGGCCGACAAACTGGCAGAAAATCTGCCAACAATGCCGTTTTCTGACAGAGGCGAACGCACCAAATGCTGCAAGTGTCAACGCAACAGCAACAACAAACAACATGAATTGAAGAAGCAACAGAAAACTGACAACAACAACAACAAGTACAAACATAAGCCACAATAACTCAGTCGTTGGACCACACAGTGTCATATTTTTGCCCAAGCTGGACAAACTTTTGGCTTGTCGTTGTGTTGTTGTTGTTGTTGTTGCATGTCCCTTGAATTTATCTGCTTGTCAGATTGCGGCGCTTTTACACTCTTCACCGCCCCCGTCATACAGTCAGACAGTCAGTCATTGCTGCTGTTGCTGCTGCTGTTGCTTGTTGTGTTTGCTTTGCATTTGCATGCCAACACAAAGATGAACAGAGATAGACAAAAAGTGATAGAGAAAGAGAGAGAGAGAGAGAGAAAGACTGAGTCGTTGTCGTTGTGTATCTCTCTAGTGTTTGTTTTTGTTGTCACATAACGAATGAACCTGCAACTGCAACTGAGTGTCGAGTGTCGAGTTAAATCGAGTTGTGACGCCTCATTCTCTGCTGTTGTTCTGCTGCCTCATCAATGAATGAACTTGGCAACGCTGCCGCAATCATTTCGTGGCAACAGCAATTGTATATGTGTGTGTGTGTGTGTGTGCTAGCCACATTATGTGGGCGTATGTTGCGTTTGTTGCATGTGCAACATCTTTCTTTACGTTTTGCTGCCTATGATTCTCTAACCATTTACTACTGGCGCCACATTTGCAATCGTTCATCTGGAATTGGCACTTCGTGTCTGTGTTTGATGCATTTTTACGCTTGGTTAGAGTTGCACAAGAAAGCAATTACATTTTGCTATGTGGCAAGTGCCACAGCGAGCAATGCACTTGCAGCTCTTTTGTTAGAATTTTTGTCAAAATTAATTGCATTCAAAATGTGAGTAATAAAAAATAAAATAAAATAAATGAAATAAAATTTTAAAATTAAATAAAATAAAATATAAAAATAAAATAAAGGAATAAATTAAATAAAATATAAAAATAAATAAAATATAAAAAAATCAAATAAAATATAAAAAAATTAAATAAAATATAAAAATAAGTTAAATAAAATAAAATATTAAAATATAAAAACAAAATAAAATTTTTAAATAATTAAAATAAGAATCAAATAAATAAATAATAATAATAAATTAAATAAAATGTAAAAATAAATAAAATAAAATTTAAAAAAAAATAAAATATAATACAAGAATAAATCAAATAAAATATAAAAATAAATAAAATAAAATATAAAAATAAATCAAATAATATATAAAATATTAAATAAAATATAAAAATAAATAAAATATAAAGAAATTAAATAAAATATTAAAACAAATAAAATAAAATTTTTAAATAATTAAAATAAGAATAAAATAAATAAATAATAAGAATAAATTAAAAAAAAAATATAAAAAGAAATAAAATAAAATTTTAAAAAAAAATACAATAATATTATAAAAAAAATAAAATATAATACAAGAATAAATTAAATAAAATATAAAAATGAATTAAATAAAATATAAAAATAAATCAAATAAAATAAAATATAATAATAAATACAATATTATGAAAACAAAATTAAATATTATATAAAAATAAATAAAATAAAATAACAAACATAAATAAAATAAAATATAAAAATAAATCAAAATAAATATAAAAATAAAGTAAATAAAATATTAAAATTAATTAACAAAAATTAAATTAAATAAAATAAAATATAAAAATAAATACAATATTATAAAATAAAAAATAAAATATAATATAAAAATAAATACAATAATATTATAAAATAAAAAATAAAATAATATATTAATAATATTATATAAAAATAAATTAAATAAAACATAAAAATAAATTAAATAAAATATAAAATAATATAAAAAAAATTAACATAATTAATATAAAATAATAAATAAATTAAATTATTAAGTAATTATCAACAATATATTGGAAGACTTCAAATCTAATAATAATTCTCCCACTGTTACAATTTTGCCTTCATTTTGATATATGCGAATTTTTGCCTCTCCTCATGCAACGTATTATTCCACTAGTCAATTTACGAAAGTCATTTTAACCTTGCCAAGCATTAATTTAGTGACCTTTGACGTTTCCAGCGCTATATATATATAGAAAATATTTTAGATAGAGGTGGCAGCGATGTAAGCTTCTATTATTCTTTTATACAATTTGTGTTCGTTTTTGGTATTTGGTCAATTCAATCAATAGAATTCATTAAAATCGCTGCGGGTGACACTGTTACGCCCACAACTTGCGCACAAGTTCATAAATTTAACATGAAGATGAATTTGTAAAAAGAAAAGGAAACGAAAGCGAAAAGAAAAATAAAAAACAATTGAAAAGCGATAACAAGTTAAATATAAAGTGAAAGAAAGAAAGAAAAAAAAAAAAGGAAAATATTTGCATAAGATTTTCGAGTTATTTCATGGATGAAGTAAAAGCAATCGATTTAGCAAAAAATACCAGTGATAAAAGAATAGAAGAATGACAGAATAAAGAGTAAGGTAGATGAAGAGAAAGACGCAAACAAAAAAAAAAAAAGTGTCCTCATGAAAAGTACTTAGACTGTGAGTGTGGAACAAGTTGAAACTAGTGTAAGTAAGCAGTAGGAGGAGGAGGAGGCAGAGCAGGGCTTGAGGCGTGGCATACAGTCAAGAGCTAAAAACCAACTATTGCAAACCGACAACAACAACAAGAGGAAGAACTAGAAAACATTTTTGGTATTTGCATTTGCGCCAACAAACCCGTCGTCAGGGTCGACGTCGTCGTCGTTGTCGTCGTTGTTGCCGCAGGCATTTACCAACTGACAGACAGCGCGAGCGCTTGCTAGCTTGCATATTTTTAACTAAAGTTTACCACCTGCTGCTGTGGCTCCTCGCAAGTATGAGCAGCAGCAGGGGAAAACTACTAGAAGCTTACAAGCAAAAAGTGTAATACAAGAAGTCGTCGTCGTCGTCGTCGTCGTCATCATTTTGCCTTCAAGTCACTTTACATTGCATTTTATCTGTGTGCGCGCGTGTCGCCCTCAGTTCTTGCAAATCGCATTCGCAGTCGCGTTTCGCGTTTACGTTTTTCGTTTTGTTAATTTTCCACTCATTTTCCATGGCATCCTTGCGGTTTTCTTCGTTTAACTGTTGGCTTCCGTTACGCCGTTTCCCCAACCTCGACCCCTTACTTGTCTAATGAAATGACTAGAAAGTATGTGTGTGTACGTGTGTGTGTGTGAGAGTTGTATATAGTATATTTATACTCATGCTCATCGCATTTTGTGCTGCTTTTGTTTCGTGTTGTCACGCAATATTTTCTTTTCGCTTTATTTGACTGCAAATTTTGTGTTTGAGTATTTTTTAGTTTCACTTTTAGTTTTTTTTTTTTTTTTTATTTGTTGTCGACTAATGGCGTATGTGTCCTGTATCTCTGTATGTGTGTATATGTGTGTGTGTGTGTGTTTGTGTCTTTTGTTGTATTTTATAGACCAAGGACGTTCGATTTTTTTTGTAACACACTTGACAAAAACTTTTGCTAAAAGAGTTTTTCTATATTATTTTTCTCTGCTTTACGTATACGTAATGCAACTAGAAAACTGACAGACTGATGAGCTGATTGACTGACTGATTGGCCATGCGTTCAAACGCTAATTGTCTATGTCAAATATTTAACATGCATCGATATATAAACGATATATAGCTAGAAAATAATCGATAATTTTCAATTTAATTTGTCAAATTTATAATTCAAAAAACATTTGCTAAACTTTTTATATTGAATTATATAACTATTATTATTATTATTATTTTCTGTCTATTCATTCAAACAATAATTCATCAACATTTAAGACAAAAAAGGCTAAAGAATATTTTATATATCTGTACATCTGACATATTGCGCCATTATCGTATCAGTTAACCATAAAAAAATTTGTAAGCTTCACTCTTGCTGCTCCCCCAAATAACTATGCTATAATTAACCACAAAATAAATGGCAAAAACAACAACAAATAAGCGAGAAAGCACAACATGTTGTGGCTAGACAATAAGCAAGCGAGCGAGCAGGCATAAAGGCGTGTGGTGGCAGCTACCAAAAACCACAACAGAGAGCAGCATGAAGTAGTAGTAGTAGAAAAAAAAGCTGCATTGTAATGTCTGTCATTATTTATTTATGAATGCATGACAATAACAATAACAAAATAATACACAAAATGGTTGCCTAACACTGCGAGCAAGCAAGTGAAAGAGAGAGAGACTTATAGATATCCTATACAGCAAAAGTCAAAGGATCAAAATTGAGAGCATGACTCTGACAAATTTCTATGAACTTTGACTGAAAATGATTTTGATTTTCAAAAGAAATTTCTTATGAACGCCGCCTAATGTTAATCAATTTCCGGCTAAAACTATAACACAAACTTTCACTTTTACAAAAAAAAAAAAAAAGAAAAGAAAATTCCAATTAATTTCTAGGGTATTTTCACTAGCAGCGCAACAGTCACAATGGGGAAAAATTCAGCAAAAAAAACGAAAAAAAAAAAAATAAAACAAAAAAAATGCCAAAAGTCATCAAAAGCAGAAACCGAAACAGAAACAGAAATAACTGTCAGGTAGAAACCCCAAAAAAAAAGGAGACGAGGGGCGTGGCAGGGGCGAGGAGGGGCACAAAAACACATTAAAAAGCCGCATAAATAGAACAATTTGAATAAAGAGAAAAGAGGAAACAAATGGCAAAAGGCAGAGAGAGAGAGAGAGAGCTAGAAAGACAGAGAGAGATGAGAGAGGAAAACAGAGAATAAAAGGACGAAAACAACACAACACACAAAAGACATAAAACATGACAAAACTATTTTACGTTTATGATTAAATCATGCAAAAGTGTTTGTTAGTCTGTTTATGTCTTTCTCTCTATGCCTGTATGTGTATTTATGTGTGTGTGTGTAAAGGGAAGTCTGTGGCAAGAAAGCAGAGAAATATTGTGGTTAAGAAAGAGACACAGTAGACACAGAGCAGAGGTTCCGAAAGGTGTTCTCATTGTGGCATTATTATGTGGCCAACCATAACAGTCGTAGCCGGGCGGAGGGGTGCTAGCAACGCTTGATTCCAACTATCGGAATTAAATGCGCATAAATAATTCATATGTTGAAAATAGTTGGAGAAGAGCGGCAGTTTCTGCTTCTTCTTCTGCTTGTATGCTTATGCAAATGTTTGTCTCTCTCTCTCTCTCTCTCTCTCTGTCTGTCTCTATCTCTCTGTTGTGTCGGTGTGGCAACGCTATATACGCAGTGTTGCTTTGGCAACATTGTTTACCGTTCTTATGTTTTCTTCCTTTGATTTCAATTATGCGACGTGCGCGTTTTGCAAAAAAAAAGAAAAAAACCTAAGGTCTCTGCGCTTCTTTTTTTTTTTGTAGCAAAATTTTTATTTATTTAAATTACAATCGAAGAATGTTAAAGGCATAAGGAAAACAACATGTTCGCTCTTGTCGTTTGTTTGTTGTTGCGCCCTACTACATTTTGTATGCTCTTATTTCCATGCCATTCGCCCCGGTTTGCCTGTTTTGGCTGCGCGCTTATCCTAAATCAACATTTGTTTGCGTTCCACCCACAATCTTTTTGCGCTGTTATTGCTGCTTTTGTTGTTGTTGTTGTCATGGCAAAGAGTCCTTGCCCAAGAGTTGCCAAGGCTCTTCAATGTTTCTTAGGCACTTTATTTTTATGACACGACAATTTCTGCCTGTGCCTTTGCCTCCCCATATCAGTGTATGTCTATGTATGTATGTGTGTGTGTGTGTGGCAAAGTCCTTCAGCCTGACTGCCTGCTGATTATTTTCGTTTTATCTAGAGCCTTGCGCTATTTCGGACCCTCAATTTGTTTTTAGTGGCACATTTGGTTTCCCTTTAGCTCCCTCTCCCCCAACGCTTCATAGACGACGACGACGACTGCTGCTCATCCATATGCTGCTGTTCGTTCCCCCCCATACTGTTTATTGTCTGTCCCATTGCCCCCACTTTCATATGCTGCCTTCTTTCACATATATTGCAACGTAATTATAACGGTTTGTTTTTCAGCGTGGTTTATTTTATGTCAAGCGGCAAACTTCATGTAATCAGTGTGAATAATTTGCTTTTATGCGCTTCACTCTACACTCTCACTCTCACACACTCTCTCTCTCGCTCTCTATCAGTCTGTATCTCTTGTGATATGAGGGCATTTTTATTTGGTTTAGCCGCCATAATGGGGCAACCCTTCATAGCACCTCGAGCCAACATCTATCTCTGCCTCTTATGCCCTTGGCCGCCCCTATGGCAGATACCGTGCGTTTTGTAATTGTTGCGTAGATGTCAACTTTAACATTTAGATCCAATTAAAATTACTTTTATGGCAGTTGCTGTTGGCTGCCGTTGCCAGACTTGAACAATTTTATATAGCAGTTATACATATACTATATACATATATACCATATATATATATTTAAAGTATATATATGTGTGTATGTGTGTGTCCCCAGTTGGTCATCGCATAATCTGTAGAAACATGCTTTTTGTTTTTACTCAATGCCTAATGTGGCGCATCGAAAGTGTCATCAACTCTTGAGGTTGAGTTAAATTGAGCAGATGCTGCTGAGCCGCTTCTCTCTCTCTCTCCGACTCCTTCTCCTCTTCCTCTCCCACAACTTTACTACATTTTGAGCCTTTTTAATGCGATTTCGAGAATTCAGTCATGCATAAATTTCAATTGTTTATGGAATGTTGGTTAGCAGCAGTAGTAGTAGTAGTAGTAGTAAGGTTTTTCCCTTAATGATTGATGATTACGCATTACGCAATTTCTATAGCTTTTACTTTTTGCTCTTTTCCTTTTGGCAAACATTTTTAGCAAAACCAACAATTAAATTTAATTTTCAAGCCAAATAATTTGCAAAATTTTAGTTTAAATTGAAATTCTTTGAATGTGTTTGATCATACATCAATTGATTGATTGATTGACTGTTTGATTGATGGCTGTAATATGCATATGGAAAGCAGAATTTAAAATATAATTATGCTGCTGATTGATCAACTGATAATCTGATTGATTAAATGATGTATTGATTGATTGAATGATGTATTTCAATAACTTTAAATGCGTAATTGCAAAGTTTCCCCATGAATGATTGCAACATTTGAGAATTAAATTTAAATACTTAGTCTGACTATACATCAATTGATTGACTTAATATGATGATGATGATTGATTGATTGTATGAAAACTATTCTGAAAGCATAATTCATATTTCATATAAATTCGTAATTGTTAAATAATTTGATTGATTGAATGATGTATTGATTGTATGTCTCTAAATGATTGATTGAATGTTAAAAACTAATTGTTTGTAAGCATCATGTTATAAAAAGTATAACTATCAATGTCTAATTAATAAAGAAACAATACTAAATGTTTGATCAATCACACATCAATCACATATGACATTGTTTGGCTTTTGATCATATTGTTTTGTGTTTTCACTGGCTTTTACTAATCTTAACTATTCTTTAATCTAATATTTCACATACACTATATTATCATTCATCAACACACATATCCACACATACATATATATACATATATACACAAACACTCACACATAATATAAAGCTATATATATATATATAAATATCATCATATATTTAGCTTTAAATTCTCTCTTTCTCTCTATATACTTAAGCATAGTTTAGCTTTATAAGCCATACTCTACTTCTACTTAATACTTTTATACTCAAGCTTTAAATACAACTTTGATATCCCACAAAAAAAAAATATAAATATATATAAAAATACAAAACAAAATTTGTTCTCGATATCTATTCAATATTTCATTTTTTTTTGATTATTTTGTGAGAATTTCAAAACAGTTAAAAAAAAAGTTTGTGAAAAAAGAAAAATACAAAAAAAAAAATATATTATAAACAAAACAAAAAAGGAAACAATTTCAACGTCAAACAAAAAAAAAAAAAAAACATTTTTTTTTCAATCCTGTCAACACGAAAAAACTTCTTTCACTTAACAACAACCACAGCAAGCAGCCAACCACAACAACAACAAGAAATACAACAACAACAAAACCACAGCCACAAAAACACCACAACAACAACAAGAGAACACAGCGCCTACTTAACAACAACAACAATGACAAATTAACAAAATTTCCTTGAAAAAATATAATAAATTTTTCCATGCTATTACTAAAAAAAAAATATATATATATCAAAAATATACACACTGTATTATATTACAACAAAACCACAAAAACAACAACAACAACAGATACAAGAAAACATTGTGTATTATAAGACAAAGAACCACAAAAACAAATACAACAACAACAACAACAACAACATCAAGCCAGCAACAACTACAACAACAAGCAACAGAGCAAAAAAAAAAATATAATGCCTGCAAAAGCATTTTTAATCTTAACAAGCAGCTATAAAAACGTCTGCAGCAGCAACAAGAACAACAACAACAACAACAAGAACAACAATTACTACAAAGTACAACAAATTTTCAGTCCAATAAGAAACAACAAGAACAACAAAAATAACCAACAACAACAGCAACAACATTTGAAATGAGCTTTTTTCTATCGCACTGTAAAAAAAAATTAAGAAACAAGAAAAACAAAAATATCAAAATACAAACGTAAATAAAATTTAAACCAAAAAAAAAATTCTGCGTGCCCAAAAAACCAAATAAGAAATTCACTAACAATAATTAACCTGCTAATTAATATAATTATAATTTTCCATACAAATTATTTGTTTTTGCTTTATATTTGTGATTTTTTTTTTTCCCCCATTATTTCTCTTTTTTTTATGGCAGTGTTTAAAAGGTAGTAACAACAACAACAACTACTACTATTATTACTCCAATAACAACAACAACAAACAAGTACAACAACAACAACAACAGCAAAACTGCAAACAACACATTCCTCGATTTATGTACTATATTATAATAGGCCGCCCACTAACCAAAATCACAGCGTTGCCATAGCTTCCAAAAAAAAAATACTACCGAAAATATACTAAAAAAATACTAAAAGAAATCGCCTAACCGCCCGCCCGCCTGCCTTGACCATCTCCTATAACTAATCAAATTATTTACTTTTACTAAAAAAAAAACCCAAAAAAAAATAGAAAAGAAATTACATAAAAAAATATTTATTAAAAAAAAAAAAAAATACTGCTACTACAATTTTTGTTGTGTGTGTGTGTGTAAGTTCCAGAACAGTAATTTCCCTCAGTAAGAAACAACAACAGCAACAACAAGAACAAGTACAAGTACAACAACAAGTATTACTATTACAACAACAACAACAACTATTACTATTACTACTACTACAACTACAACAAGAAACAGCTACAACAACAACAGTTATGCAACTAAAAATAAAAATAATTTTTATCTATTTTAAAGAATGCACCACAAAAAAAAAAAAAAATTAAAAATAAAAATACAGAAATATATAAAAACTTGTTTTTTCAAGTATTTCAATTTTATGCAAATCTATACAAATTCAAAAAAATATATATATATATATAATAATAATTAATTCAAAAACCAACCACGAGAATGCAAGCATAGACTACTACTACTATATATAAACATATAACGATAGCTACATATATGCATATATATATCTATATAAATGTATATATATATATATATGCATATATGTATTTTTATCAAACTCTATATCTGGGCAGGACTAAGCATCACAACAACAAAAATACCGAAACTCGCAGACAAATTCAGAAAAAAAAAAATAATAATTAATAACAAAAATTTGTTGTCTCACTTTTGTCTCTATATATATATCTTTCTACATATATATATATTTCTATATATATATATATGTATTATATATCTCTCTAATCACAATCAAAATCACAAAATACAAAAAAAAAAACCAAACAAACAAAATTAAAAAAAAAAATAAAATAAAAACCAACACTATTCTACTATCTATCTCTATCTCGCTTGTGTTTGTCTGTGTGCAGGGATGCATGGCACGACGGGCAACGATGCAGATGCCACAAGAAGAATTGTTGTTGTTGGACTTGATGATGATGATGATACTGATAATGATTATCATCAAATTATTGATCATAATAATAATAATAATGATCACAACGTGGGATCAATGGATTTGGAAACGAATTTGGATTCTTCGGATACGAAATCGAAAGCAAAAGTTGCGGATATGGAGCAAATGGAATGCTGTTCTATTAATAATAAAAAAATATTAACAGCTAGAACTACTATCAATGCAATTACTACTACCAATACTACTACCAAAATAAATAGTACTACTACTACTACTACTACTACTGCTACTACTACTACTATAACCCATCCAATCTGTAGTCGTTATAGATCAACATACAATTTGAACAGATCCTTGAAATGTTTATCAAGCGCCGCTGTACGCTGAAATGTTTTTGAATATCAGAATAAGAATTTGCATAAAACTGAATAAAAGAAAATGTTTATAAAATGAAAAGTATCGATATAACGATAAATCAATTGAGCAATATCGTTATCGGAATTCATACTATGTTGCCAAAATATTGTGGTTGTTGCTGTGCCTGATGTTGATATTACAAAAAAAAAAAAAAAAATGAAATGAAGAAGAAAAAAAAGAAATGCAAATCCGACGAGACAAACTGCATACAAAAAAATATGAAAAAAAAATAAAAATATATATAAATATATTTAATATCGAATTAATTATCGAAATCGAAATTTGTTTTTTTGGAACTATATATTGCTAATATATGTACATATATAAATATATATGTAGTATATATATATATATATATATACATATATATCTATATATGAATATGATTTTTGTTCTGTATAAACATATGCCATGAACCACAAAATTAAAATCAAGCTTGAATTTTATTTAATTTAATTAAAAAATTAAAAAAAAAAAAAAAAAAAACATTTACCATTGGGATCTGTTCAAAGTTGTGACTACACATATATATATAGTACATATAATTATATATATATATATATGTATAGTATTATATACTGATTTGTTGGGGCATGTAGAGAAGAGTTGTATTGGTGGTACTGTGCGCCGTTGGTATTAGTCGGTATGTTGGTCATGTATGTATGTAGTTTCTAACGGTACACATAAAAATATATAAATATTTTTATATATATATAAAAAAAAAAAAACAAGAATCAAAAGAAAAAAAATTCAATGAATTCTTGTATTCACCGTTTCCATATAATACTGTGCAATGAGAATTCTATAAAATGAGAGACAGTAACGACGTCACAAAAACACACACGGAGGTGAGTCTGTTGAAGAACTCTATTCTAAATATAAAAAAAAAAAATCAAAAAAAAAAAAATCCTACTACCTGCAAATACAATTTCATAGTTTGTAAGGAAATCAAAAAAAAAAAAATGCCCGTAAATCCCATAAATTTATTTTATACTTTAAGCCGAGCACCAAGCAAACATAAAAAATAATAATAATAATTATGATAAGTTTTCACTATAAGCAAGAATGAAATGAAATTTAATTTTTGGATTGAAAAGAATTGAAGGCAAAAACTGATTTTAGCAGTGCAAATAAGAAGGCAAAAAAAAAAGAAGAAGAAAATTACAAAGAAATTTAGCAGCTTGTGTCTAATATTCAAGAATTATTTTGTGAATGTAAAGTTTGAAAGAAACGAAATAGAAGAATGAAAATCAAGTAAAGAATGAAATGAAGAATTCAAATTGAAATATCTCTCTCACAAAAGAACATTTTCATATATATTTATGATATTTTTCTCTATAAGAAAACAAAAATCTTAAGCTTATTGAATTCGTAAATCAAGTTTTATTTTTGCTCCCCTCGAATTGCCATAATTCATTTATTGGTTCATGGAGAATTTATGTGATTTTTTTTTTCAGCATATCGTTTATAGTAAAGTACAAGTTTGTCTGTATGTATGTGTGTGTGTGTGTGTACGAGTGTGATTTTTGTTTTGCCTTAAAAGTCTCAAATGAATGCAAGACACATTAGCACACATAACCATAAAAGTAGATGTACTTGTTATGCACATAACAGCAACATTTAACGATGCATAGAACAGGTTCTTCAAGCGAAAAAGTAAATAGAAAAAAAAATAATAATATATATATATATATATACCATATATATATTCGCAATTGAATTGAGGTCGAATTTTAGATATTGGTGTTTTGGTCAGTTTTTTGGTTGGCCCTGAAATTGTTTTGCTTTTGCAGTTTGCAATTTTGCAATTACAGTTGCAACTTTTCTGGCTATAAAAAAAACATTTCAGCTGTATACAATTATGGCTATAGAATTGATATGGCTTTACTTTATATCATATATATATGTATATATATATATATATATATATGATAATCAAGTTAATTTTGATTTACAGTTTTTTGGACTGTAGATTTTTTTTTGTCGCTCATCAATCGATTTTTGCAGTATACAATTTTTCGATTCTCAGCCGCCGGCATATTCATTTTAATTTAGCTAAAATGTTTTCGCTGTCATAAATGACTGTCAGAAATTTTGTTGTTATATAAGAATTTTTCTGAATTGAAACTCTGACTGACGTATATATATTTTTTTTTCTCTCTTTTTTTTTTATTCGTTTGTTTCTTGTCAGTTTTTATTAATATTTTTGTTGCTGATACTGACCTGCCTCAAACCTCAAATTAAATTAGTTGCGTCTGGTTTAGCTGGTTTGTTGTGCTGTTGTTATTGTTACGTCTTGCTGCTGCTGCTGCTGTTGTTGTTGTTGCCTCGTTTTTTTTATACATTTTTAAATGACAAGAGAAGAAGATGAAGCAGTTAAAAAAAAAAGAAACACGCGATTCATTGACATGCAAAGCGCGGCGCTATGTGTGTATGACGAGTTGTTGTACAGCAGCTGTGACTGAAGCTGCGCGAACGCGTTCCGCTATATATTTAATATTCTCTTTACCAACCTCTCAATCTCTCTCTCTCTCTCTCTCTCAATCTCTTATTCCCTAGCTCTTTCTCCTCGTCTTATTTATTTTTCTTTATTGAGTTTGTGATTCGCATCTGTTTTTAGTTACGTGAAAATATTATAAGGAACATATGTTTCTTTATTTCATTTTTTTTTTCTTCGCGCCGTTTTTTAATATTTATTCTATTTTTCTAACTTTTCTTTCGTTGTTTTTGTTTTCATACATACAACAAAAACAAACAAAACAAATAATAAAAAATAAAAATAAAAAACCTTCCATGCTCTTAGTTAGTTTTTAGTGAACAATATAAAAACAACAAAAAAATTAAAAAAAAAATAAATACGCCACAAAAACAATAACACACACATCCACAAAACCAACAACAACAAGAACAACAGATAATCAAATCAACCAAAAAAAAAAAAAAAAAAACAAAAACAAAATAATAAAAAACAACTACAAGAGAAAAAAAAAACCACAAGAACAACAACAAAATATCCAAAATAAAATCCAAATCCTACCCAACAATAAAAACAAAAATTACAACAACAACAAAAAATATATATATAAATAAAAAAAAATAATACAACAAACAAAACAAAACAAACGCAACAACAACAACAACAAACAAATTTAACAAATTTGTGGAAACATTTATCACGCGCAAATTGTTTGCCGTTTGCTCTTATCTCATTTCAGTTAAGGATATTGGAAATGGTCGCTCACCATTACTGCAGGAGCCACTTTACGGTACACGACCTCAGCCCTACAGTGAGTAGAAGGCGCCTATTCATTTGTAGTTTCTGTTTAGCTGACAAATGTTGTACCCTACGTTTCCTACGTTTCTTTTACAAAACAAAACAAACAAATCAAAACAAACAAAAAACAAAACAAACAAACAAACATATCAACATAATTATAATATATCTCCTACTATATCCTTTTGCTCCCCACGACCCGCTAAAACAACAAAAAAAAAAGAAAAAACACAACACGTTAAATCTTTTTTTTTTTCCAATAATCTCATAACAACAAATGGTGTATGTGTGTGTGTGCGCGTTTGTGTGTGTGTTTTAAATAGAAAGGTTGTTTTGAATTTCTATTCGAACTATAATTATAATCTCTCTCTATGTGAATATCTTTGTTTCAACTTAATTGTTGGTTCTTCAGTGTACAGCAGTGTGAAAAAAAAAATGAGAAAAGAATTGATTGTCTTAGGATCGTTGCAAGCGTTGTTGGAGGTAGGTGCAGTTTTCGTTCATAGGCGTTTGGCTTTTATGCCTATATCTCTCTCTCTCACTCTCTCTCTATTTCTGTTAAAGAACTGTTATGCATTTTGTTCAGTCGTACGAATATCTCTTATGTTTTAATGTTGTTTCCCATTATATGTATGCCAGGAATTACACGTTAAACAATATTATAATCTGAATATTAATTATTAATTCTTAATTAATTATAAATTATTTAATTAATTATTAACTTCAATTAATTGTTAATTTTGTAAATTAATTAATTGTTAATTTTTAAATTAATTATTAATTTTTTAATTGTTAATTTTTAAATTAATTATTAATTTTCTGACTTATTGTTAATTTTTAAATTAATTAATTTTTTTTATTAATTTTTAAATTAATTAATTTTTTTATTAATTATTTAATTAATTTTCAAATAATTATTTAATTAATTTTCAATTATTTAATTAATTTTCAATTAATTATTTACTTAATTATTAATTTTTGCAATTAATTATTAATTTTTTAATTCATTATAATAACTTTATTAAATTAATTATTAATTTTTGCAATTATTTTTTAATTAATTTTCAATAAATTAATTATTAATATTTTAATTAAGTTTTCACAAGTTAATTAATTATTAATAAATTCATTATTTGATTAATTTAATTAATTAAATGATTTTTACAAATATTTTTTAAATTAAAATATTTCATTTAATTAAATAATAAAATCTATTTTGCATTAATTAAATTATAATAATTATCTAATTAATTACAAACAAATTTATACAAAAAGTTTAGCATTTCGTTTCTGCAAATATATATTAACGCTAAGAAACTAGTTAATTTATTATCAGATAATTAAGAAATTATTCATGGAATTATTTAGTGATTACTAGAAGAAGTTAAACGCTGCATTTAAGATACATTTGAAGTGTTTGTGACAAAGTTAAGTCATCTGGCACCCGCATTTCTCATCATTCTCTCTCTCTCTCTCGCATTCTGTCTCCTTAGTCTTCATCTTTCTTGCTTACAGAATAAGGTCACATACCATTTAGCAAATTGTCTACATAAATTCATTAGTATGTCAAATACAGAACCCACACGTTTTTCCAACATGGTTATTTTCTCACTCTCTCTCTTTAGTCTGTGTATCTTACTTCATTTTTGCCTTTTCACCTGCCATCGCAAAAACTTTTCTAATTGTTGGCACTTGAGCGTGTCTTGTCGTACGTAAGAAGCCCTCATAAAATTGCAATCATTACAATTTCCACAGCACCCTCCCTGCCACAGCAGCAGCAGCAGCAGACTTCCGGGTGTTTGCCTTTGCTACCAACATTATACTCATACCCTGAAACTTTTGTAAGTTTCCACTTCCTTCTTGTTGCAAGTGACATGCTAGCAATTAAAAGAAAATTTCAGTGCTAACAGCAAATAAAATAAAAGAAGGAAAAAAAAATAAAAAATATTATACTAATTAACTAAGAGTTAAAGTGCAAGAAACTGTTGAAAATAAACTCGACCCAATTTTTATTTCAATTGAATTCAGTTTCAATATTCAATCTATAAAAATAGTTTCAGACTTTTCAAACTACTTTAGAATGAAAATGTAATGAAACCAAACAAAACTCATGAACACATACGCACACACGTTTCATATTGAGATCCTTAAACGTGACACAATGTGTGCTACACTCTTGAGTGAAAGTATTCGAACTGAAAACGAGAGCTGAAGTGTTGTGTGTGTGTGTGTGTATGTGGATATGACTGTGAGTGTAAGAGAAAGAATACCAAAAAAAATAATCGAGAATTGCAGTGATATCAAACGCTGAAAAACCAAAAAGTGTTTTTTCTCTTATTTTTGCCAATTGACATTTTTGGTACAAAAAGAGAAAAAAAATTTTGTTGTCTCCAAGGCAAAAGCAGAAGCAATAGTAGGAAATGGCAAAAGCAATATACGTAGCAGCAGCAAGAAGAAATGGAATGAGAGAGAAAAGAAGAAGAACGTGATTTTTTGTTGTTATTGCAGGAACATGTGTATTAATTTTCTCCTTGACTTTTTGTGGTCAAAAAGCCGCCCACTAATTTTGCGACAAATCTGTTCACTCTAGCGTGTCGCATTCTCTCTCTCTGTATGTGTGTGTATGTGAACGTGTAAAGTAGAAAATTAATTGATTTTTTATAGTCAAAGCGCACTTGCAATTCAATTGAATTTAAGTTTATGATGCAATTTTCTCTCTCTCTCTTTCTGTATGTGTGCATGTTCGGACCACAACCGAAACTTCTTTGGAATCTTTGCGCTTGAGTTGATTCCATTTTATGGCATACCAAAATCGAAATCGAAAACGATAACGAAAACGATTACGATATATATGTATGGGGTTAGTGTTTTAGTTGTTTGTGCTTAAGTTAGAAAGCAATAAAAAAGTAAGACAAAAAAAAACCAGAGAGCGTGTAATATGGGAAATATTTTCTAAGGGGGGGATAAAAAAAAATTACAAAATACAAAATGAAATTTGCTTGCAGCTAAAAACTTGAGCTATCGTAAAAATATTTCGATAAATTAGTTCTAGTTAAATTTTTATCGATATATATTTTTGTTTTTTGTATAAATTTGCAATATATTTAAGGAAAAATTTGTTTTCCGAAAATTCATTTACATATTCAATCATAATTTATATTTTAAACGCTTTGCGTTGCGGCTCGTGCTTGTGTCCTGTGCATGCAATTTATCAATTTTTGCTAATAATTTTTAGCTTGTTTTTTTTTTTTTGCTATAACAATTATTGATCCCTGAAAACTTGTTACAGTTATTAGTCAATGCCTAAACTAAGGTTGGGCCCCAAAGGGACTATGTGCCATGCACGAATAGAAAGATAAGGGATGTAAAGGCAAGGATAAGGCAAAGGCAAAGGCAAGGGCAACAGCAAGAAGAAGTAGAAGACGAACGACGTTTGGAAACGCCTTGAGGCCGCACCTAGTTACAACTTTTGCATTATCTAAAAACCGCAAACTATAAACTGAAAACTGAAAACGGAAAACAGCCTTGCCAGTGCAAAACTCAATGGACATGCTCTATCTTTCAGCTAACTTCTTGCAACCCCGCTGCCTTCCATGGCTCATATACCCCACACCCTCCCCCCAACCTTTATTTCAAGTGCTGTAGAACTTATATAAGTTGCCTCTAGGCGGCTCAGTTTTCTCTCTATGTTCCGTCGTTCATAATTTTTGCATGAGAATCTCTCTATCTTATATCTTTTCTTGTTGCTCTACTTGCTCTTGCTCTTTCTCTACTTCGTCTTTTACTACTACTTTTACTTCTGCGCCTTAGCCTTGATGTTTTAATTTGTGCGTAAATAAAATTTAAGCATTGCTTTGCTTTTTGCATTAGCCAAGTGGAAAGTTTTCACTTCAGTTTTTGTGTTGTGACTTTGTTTGTTCTTGCTGTTGCTGCTGTTGTTGGGTTTTTTTTTGGAGGACTGTGGGGACTAAAACTGATGCAAAGATTAAGCAAAAATCCATCTCTGACTGCCGACGCTTGGCTGCGGCTTTTAATTGCATTCTACGCAAAAGTTTAACTTAAGTTCGCCTAACGTTGCCTAGGTTTCAATTAGACTCGAACAGCAACAGCATTAGGACTGTGTGTGTGTGTGTGTGTGTGTGCGAGAGAGTTGGAGAAGGCCAAAGGCGTTGCTTTTGATACACGTCTTGGGGTTAGCATCAGGATCAGAAGCGTCAGAGTCAGTGACTACTCAAGCTTGTTTTCTTTTTCTTTTTTTTTTTTTTTGGTCTGTCGCTGTCTTTCTGTCTCTCTATACAACTAGTCGTATCTGTTTCTTTAGCTGTATCTCTCTCTGTATCTGTATCTCAGTGGTCGGAGCGCATTTCCCAAACCAACATTTCTCATTCCTATTTCTCCAATTTTTTTTTTTGCTTTTGCTGCTCTCTACGGAGTCAAAACTTTTGCCTTGTTCTTGTTCTTGTAGTTGTAGTTGTTGTTATTATTTTCTTAGGGGGGAAGTTATTTCGTTGATTTTTCGGATAGAGAAAATGCTCCGATAAAACTTTTGCAAGCAAATTTTCTTTCGAAATACTGTTTTTGTCTGATAATTGGCAATGGCCACACGGCATTTGCCATTGTATTCGATGATCTTATATGAGTGGGTTGTGTGTGTGTGTGGGTGTCCTAGAGTTAGCCCAAAAGAAAGTTTTTAACTTGACTTTTATACTAACGAAAAATACAAAACGAAAAGCAAAAAGAGCTAGAAGCTAAATGTGAATTGCATGAAGTCAAATTCAATTGATTTCATTTTATTTTATTTAACCCTTTTTTTTTTTTTGGGGGAATGTGTCCGACAAGAAGAGTTGAGTGCTTAACACACAGAAGTTCACAGAAGTTTTCTTAGCGGGATGATGGGAGGGGGGGAGGTTAACTTGCTTCTTACTCTTGTTGCTGTTGTTATTGTTGTTGTTGTTATTACTTTCATCAGTTGCGTTGCGTTACGTTTGGATTCGCTTCGTTTGCTTTGGTTTTTCGGTTTTTCGGTTTTCGGTTAGTCAAAGTTAGCAAGCAAAAGGTTAAGTGCTGTTGCCTTTAGCTATATTTGTGTGTTCATGCGTACGTATGTGTGTGTGTGTGTGTATTTGTGTGTGTGCTGAAATGCAATGTGATCTATAACAATTTGTACAAGTTAATTGCTTACAAGTAAAACTACATTTTAATTGAAGTTGCAAAATTCTAAACAAAAAATTTTCTAAAACCAAAAAAAAGATTTACATGTAAAATTGCAGCACCAGCAACAAATATGGGAGAAAATTTTTATTTTTAATATTTTCTAAACATAAAATATTCTATTAAATACAACTCCCAAAAAAAATGAGAGAAAATGAAAGAAAATCTTTTTGTATGTTCAAAAATTTAAACACAATTTTCCACTGAGTGGGGGAAAAATAAAAAATAAAGAAAAAATAGAAATAAATATTTTAAGCTGCAGCAATTTGTAAGTTGCTGTTGTTGAGGTTTTGTTTTATTTTTTTTAACAACTTCTTTATGTTGTTGCGCTGTGTGCAATCTATCAAATTCTTTTCTGTTGTTGATGCTTTTGTCCTTATGACAGGCTCTGCGAAAATGCTCAAAATGACGCTATGCATAGTTGATATATATATTTTTGTAGCCTCGACATTGTTTGATTGTTTTCTCTGCTTCTGTTGTCTCTTTCACTCACGTTTTATATCGTTCTCTTTCTCAGTTGTAAACTGTTTTCTTGAGCTGTCTCTCCCACGCCTAATCAACGAAATAACATCAAGTCCAGAGTCTCAGTTGCACTTATGACAATGTCGAGAAAGTAACAGCAGCAGCAGCAGCAAAAACAGCAGCAGCAACAACAGCAGCAACAGCAGCAGCAGGCTACAATCTCTATGCCTGCTACTGCTGCTTGAGGATTTCACCCGTCAAGTGAAATCTTTGGGGCTTTACATTTTTTTTTTTTTTTATTCTTCACCCGCTCGACGGCTGTTGCTGCTGCTGTTGCTGTTGTTGCTATTGCTGCTACAGCTAGCCGGCCCTAATAAGCATCCTTGGGGAAATTATTATGAGCAGAATTCAATTTCGTGTTTAATTTGCAGTGAATCCGTTTCTTTTGCCGGCATTTTTTCTTTACTTCTTGTTGCTGTTGAATTTACTTTGCGTGCAACATTTTTCATAAGTTTCTTTTGCTGCTGCTACTGCTGCTAGTTGTTGTTGTTGTTATTGCTTTATTCTTCTACTTGCGGCAAGTTTTTTTATGTTGCGGTTTTTTTTACGCTAGCCTCTCTTTGTTTAGGCCAAATGATTGTGTGCTACGTTTCTCTCTCTCTTCTTCTTTTTTTTTGGCCAACTGTTACTAAAAATGCAAATCTGCTTTGGCTTTTCGCTTTTCTCTTTGTTGTTGCCAGTTTTTTTTTTTCTTTTTTTTAACAAATAAATTTCAATATACAGTACTTATTATTTTGAGCTGCTGCTTGCTGCTTGCTGCTACTGTTGCTGCTGCTACTGCTGCATTTGTCTGCCCTTTGGCTTCTTATTTTATTTTTGGTGGCCTCTGGCACTTTGGCCTTTTTTTTTTTGCCCGCTACTAACCGCAATGCGAGCTTCTCATTATTTGCTGTAAAAGATTTTTTTTTGCATATAACAAAAAAAAAAGTTATTTTAATTTAACCACAAAGTTTTCTTCACATTTTTGTTGTTGTTGTTGTTGTCTGCTTCTCGCCCGCTCGCTCTTGTAACTGCGAAATGCAAAAAGTGATTTTTTATTAAAAGTTTACTTTTTTAATCTGCGCTTCGCGGTTAACTTTTGCTTTTCATTTACAGTTTTCATTTTTCATTTCATTTTTATTTCAACTTTCCTTCAGCTTTTTTTTCATTTTTTTTTTTTGTCTTTTTAATTTATGTTAATTAAATTTTAATTGTAATTCGCATTGCACTTTCAATATGCGCAAGAAGTTTTCTCTTTAACAAAAAGTTTGATTACATTAACAAGACGTTGAAATTATTTTTGTGGTTATCATTGTCGCCAAAATGTATGCTACATATTTATATATATGTGTGTATATATATAGCTAATATATATATATGGAGATATATATATTTATATATTTGCCATATCCCAACGCAATTTCAATTGCAATTCATTATCATTAACATATTTATGGCCTTGGGGATTATGTTGTGTTACGTTGCGCGATGCCTTTGCGTTGCGTTGAACATCTAATCAAAAATGCCAAACAATTGCCATGACAAAAGCGACACATTCTCTTTCTCACTCTTTCTTTCACTCTCTAGGCAATCATTCACACCTTTAAGCTGCAGTGTGTCAACAGTTACAGTTACAGTTATATTCCCCAAACACTGTGTGTTACTGTTTTCAGGAGTTGAGAAAGTGCGCGCCTCCCTGCTCTTCACCAGCTTTTCTCCCTGGAGTGCAAGTCGTAACGCGTTAAGGCTGCAAAACCCAACTGATTCAATGACATACTCTTTCCCCCCCCCCCCCACATACTTTTTCTCACTTCTCCTTCTCTCTCTCTCTGTTTCTGCTTTCTTCTACTTCCTCTCTCAATGTCTACGTCTGAATGAGCTTGCAAATCCGAGCCTGTAAAAACAAAATGGCCAACATCCTCTTCCACAAGCGGAAGTTGACAACAGCGGCAGCGGCGGCTGAATGCTGCTGCTGCTGCGATGACTCTCTGCTTTTCTCGCTGCTTTTGTGCTACTTTTTACAGCTGCTTCCGCCGCAGCAGGAAATGTTTTTAATTTTAATGCAAGTGCGCTGTGCACAGTATTCTTTCTTGTTGTTGTTCTTGTTGTTGTACACATATTTATGTGCATATTTTGAGCGCGCTCGTAAAGTCTATTTTATTATTTATTTTTACTTGTTTACGTATTTCCCCATCATGATTAAAATAACAATAATAAAATTGTTGACGAATTACTTGTGGCTTGAGCCTTTTGGCTTTTTTTCTTTTTTAAGAAATTCTGAAATATTTATTTATTTTTTTTTTGAATATAATGTGAAATTTAATTGCATAATAAATTTTATTTTTGGTGAATTTATTATCAATATTAAACAAAAATTATGCAAATAATTTAATAAAAATATATATAAATTTCATTATTAAATGGAAGAAATAATAGAAAAAAATTTACAATATTTTATCATAATTAAAATAAAAATGTTAAATATTAAAAACATAAAACAAATAAATTTTGAATAAATATAAAATAAATATAAAATAAATGTTATATGAATATACAACAATTTAAAATGTAAATAAATAAATATAAAATATAAATAAAAAAAAAGAAAATATAAATAAATAAATATAAAATATAAAAAAATAAATATAAAATATAAAAAAAATAAATATAAAATATAAATAAATAAATATAAAATAAAAATTAAATATAAATAAATAAAAAGAAAATATTTTAAAATATAAAAAAAAAATAAATAAAAATAAAGTAAAAATATTTTTAAATATCATAAAAAAAAATAAATATAAAATTAAATTAAAATAATCAAATAAAAATATAAAACAATAAAAAACTAAATAAAAATATTGTAAAATATTTGAAAAGTGTAAAATAAATCAAAATTACGCACAATTTTTATTGCAGCAATAATGTCAAAGAACTTGTGACAGCAGCAGCAGCCGTAACACGTTTTGCATTTTGATATTTCAACATATTTTTTTTTCCCCCTTTTTTTTTGCGATTTATGAAATGAAATTCACAACTTTGAATTGTGTGTGTCAAAGATATATTTCTGCTGTTGCAACAACAGATAAAAGCTAACTTTTATGAGAAATTGAACGTCAATGTCTGCTCACATCGCATCTACATTTCCATTTCTATTTCCACAAGCAATTCTCAGAATGCTTTTCGCTCAATTCCCTGAACAACTTTTAGCTTCAGCTACACAAAATATTCAAGCAACAGCTTCAACTACTCTATATGTAGCTACAGTTACAGTAACAGTTACAGTTGTAGCTTCAGTTTTTCATCTACAACTGCGGTAACATCTTGGCAGTTGCTGCTGTTGCTGCTACTACTACTGTATTTTGCATTATTGCCATGACATAACAGCCTGCGGCATTGCATTTGAAAGTTATCAGAGACAAGCGAGAAAATAAAAAAACATCAACTGTGTAAAAAAAAAATCAAGCGTAATATGTGAAAGATAGCTGAAAAAGTAGATGTAGCAGAACTTTAGTCAAGAAAAAGAGAAATATGAATAAGGAAATTGTTTCATTTCTTTTAGCTTTTTTTTTATATATCTATCATACGCAGCTGTTGCAATATACAATTTGACTTCGTTAACGTTGCCTCTGCATGAAAGTCTTTTTTTTTTTGCTAGCAATCAATCTATAGCATTGCGTAGCTTATATTACAGCGTATCTTATGCGTCTGCTACTTTTACTTTTTTTTGCAAGTAGTTTTTCTTTTTTTTATTTTTATTTTTTTTGCAGTATTTCGATTGCAGCTGAAAGTTGCTTACTTGAGCTTGAGCTCAATTTCAGTAGTTGAGTGTTTTCCAATTGCTTTGCCGCAGGCTGGCGGCAGTGAGTATGTATGTGTGTGTGTGGGCGTTCTTATTGGGCGTGGCACTGATTGCTGTCATTGAGGTATGAGGCCACAGACAGACGAAACAAAATTTCTTGTCATGTTTCACAAGAACATATCAGATCTATGCTGCTGCTGCTGTTGCTGTTGCTGTTGCACGACGACATGTTGCTGCCATCAACACATCATTCTCTGCTTCTGCTTCTGCTTCTATTTTTTCGGGCTTGTTTTTTTTTTTTTTTTTGATTGCTAAATATTGGCAACAGTTGTGGCTGACATTGTTAGTCATGTGTGTGTGTGTGTGTGGCAAGATAATAATTTTGCTTTATTATTCTTTGCGGCTTTTGTTATTGCATTGGCGATAATTGGCGCATTTTTGTGGCACTTTGCAGGCCAAGCGGCTATTGTGTTGCCTCAAGTGTTGATCTCAATCTGTAAAGCGTTCATTTGGGACTGACATTTCTCTCTCTCGCTCGCTCTCTACCTTTTTTTTTGGCAATATTTGTATGACCATCAATTTTTGTCATCATCAACGGCAACAGCGTCACATCTCATCACAGCTCGGCTCTGCATTTCGTTGCCATGCTTGATAAGTGCGTGTAATTGAGTGTGGCATCATCATCATCATCATCATCATTGGCATTGATGCCCCCTTGAAAACTTGATTGAGTGTCTACTGACAGACAGACAAACAGACAGACAGAGAGTCGCAAGCTGATTGACCAAACAATATACATAAATGTCATTAGTAACAAAAGTGAACAATATGAATATAAAGCACATTCAGCACTCTCACTTCAACTGTTGCTCAACACATAAAAAATAGTAAAAAAAAATTTTTTAAAATTTAAAAATAAAATAAAAAATTTACAGCTTTAACTGCTTTTCCCTTTAGAAATTAAAAGCTAAAAATTTGCTAAAAGCTCAGCACAAAATTTTCTACATTTTTCAACCCCAAAAACTGTGAAATGTAATTAAGTTTCATTATTTAGGCAACTTATTTTCATACACTCTAAGCAGCACACATACACACAACACTTGGGAAAGCAACATATCAAATTCAGTTGCAAGTTGCAACAACAAAAAGTTGCATCAGTTTACCCCAAGCGCAATCAGTAGGAAAAAAAAAAAAAATAAGAACCTTTTCACAAGCAGCTTTTTCTCATGGCACTTGTCAGACGTTTAAAGATGCATGCGACATAAATTGGCGTTGCCACATCGCTGCAGCACACACACACACACACACACAGACGACAACCGACAGTTGCAGACGACATTGTGCAACTGTCATTGTCATCGTTGCTTGTCGTCAGCTACAGTTAAGCATTTAATTTCGACGACAATTTTAGTGGTCGGTCGAAAGAATGAAAATGAACAAGAACAAGAACAAGAGGGGCTGGAGGGCGGGCAACTACTTCTTGGTCCGCCTTCCCCCCCTCTTGCTCTTCAGTTGGTCACTTCTTGTAATTGTTATTGTTGTTGTTGCGCAATATGCAAACTGTTTAACTGTTGACGTTGCGAAAATTGTAACTGTAACAAAAAAAAAGAAAAAAAAAAGACAAAAAGAGACAAGACAAGACACGACACGACAAGACAAGTCTTGTCTGAAAACACACAATGGCAATGGCGAGATGTGATGGCCGGGAAATTGAATTAGTAGCTGACAAAAAATGGTTGGGAAAATAATTGTCTGTTACTGTTATTGTAACTGAAATTATTGCAACTGTTTAAACAAAACTCTATGGCACAAAATTTGCAGCATTATTTATATAAAGTATGAAGGGAAATTACAAAGAAAAAAATAAATATAAATATAATATATAAAAAAATAATAAAATAAATAATAATAAAAAATAATATAAAATAATATGAAATAATCCTAATATTTAAAATAATAATAATTTTTTAATGATATAAAAATATTAAAACTTAAAAATACATAATATTAATAAATAAGAAAATAAAATTAAAAAAATTTAAAAATATAAAATAATTTTAAAAATAATAATCAAAATAATAATATATAAATTTATAATAAAAATTATAAATAATAAAAAAAATATTTAATAATAAAATAATTATATAAAAAATTATTTCAAAATAAAAAATAATTATTAAAAACAATTTGTATAATTATGAATTATATTAATTTCAAAAAAAATTTTATAAAAAAAATTATTAAGTATAAAAATATATAAGAAAAACTATCAAAAAAATATATAATATGATAAAAAAAAATATATTATAATAATAAAAATATATTATAATAAATATAATTATTACATAAAATTATAATAATTATAAATAATATTAAAAATAATAAATTATTATAAAAAATAAATATATCAATAATAAAAATAATATAATAATACAAATTACTATAAAAAATATATAATTATAAATAATAATAATAATTATAAAAATATAACTATAAATAATATTAATAATAAAAAAAAAATAATAATAATAAGGAAAATAATTATAAAATATTTCAAAAATTGTATGAAATTAATATAAAATATTCTAAAAAATTATATAAATAATCATATAGAATACTTAAATCACGCTTAAATCCGAGTACAGGGTATGCATTAGTCATCATTATTTGACAGACACTGTTGTCTACTTAGTATTTATTTTAGCTGGTTACATTTATGCACTGCTTAAATTAATTGCATGCGCTGACAAGTAAGACTGCTGAAAACCGAGATATATAAAAGCTTGCTTGTCTTTCCGTTCTAACTCTCTGTTTGTCTCTCTCTCTCTCTCTTTCTTTCTATCTGTCAGTTTGCTATCTCGTTGTTTTTTTTTTTTTGCTCTAACAACAAAAAAAACTTATTCAATTAAAGTTTTGCGCTCGCGCGACCTAATGGAAAATGCTTCTAATGTTGTCCTGCTGATGCTACCATTTGCCGCAAGGGTTGAGAAAAGTGAAAGGAGCAAAATTTTCAATCTTCATCCTGCTTTTGCCACTGCCAGCACCCACCCACTGCTCTTGCAACAGACGTCTGACTGTGTGTCTGTGCATGTGTTGCAGCATAAATTTTATTTTAAATGGAATTTCATTAAAACACAAAAAAAAAAAAATAAGAATAATAATAATAATATTTGCAACGTTTCGTTGCACTGCTTCGTTGCGCTGCTGCGCTTCATTTACTGTGCACGCCCACATGCTGTGCTTGGGCGTGGCAGATGTAGCAGCAACAGCAGCTGTAACTGCTCGACATATGTGACATGAGTTTTAAATGCTATTTACTTGACTTGCCTCGCCTTCTGCTCTACACTATTGCCCCACCCCCCTCTCCACACCCCTTTTCATTTATTTTGTTATCCTTTTGCCTTATGTTGCATGCAAATTAGTGCGTTATTATACAGCGCTGGCAATCTGGCAACGCTCTGCACTGCTCTGCTTGCCATGCTGATGTATGGCACTCGACTGACTTTTGACTTTAGCAAACTCTTAGTCTTTCTCTGTCTCTGTCTCTGTCTGTGACTGTGACTGTGACTGTGACTATGAAACAGAATTGGATTTATGTGGAAAATCTTCACATGCGGTGGTCGACTCTCTCTCTTTCTCTTGCTTGCTTCATTTGATTAATTTCCAGTTACAACAATGCTGCAGTCTATCATTCTCATTGTCTCTCTCTCTCTCTCTTTCTCCCTTTCTCACATGTTGCTTGCAGCAAATTTCAACTCGCTTTAGTTTACAGCATTCTTTTTCACAGTAAATTCCCTTGAGCTCACTTGCAGCAGCTAATGAATAGCGCAGCAGACAAAACCCTAATGCCAGTTGCATTTCTCATCGTCATCAAGCTCATCAACAACATTATCATCATCATCAGCATTGATGCTATAACAGCTACAAAACGTAAATGCAAACTATTCAAATGCTTGAAGCGATTGCGCTTGATGATGCCTCTTGCCATACCCCTCCCTCTGCATCCTCAAATAGCAGCAGCATCATCATCAGAACAATCAAATTGCCCAAAAGTCGTTGGCTCTATGTTGGCTCAATCAGGATTTTGGCATTGAATGCCTAAAATTTGATTAGACAGTAAAGTGGTGTCTAAGCTCTTATAGTTGCAATTGTAGTTGTACTTGATACCAAATTAGCTCTTAGCAATAGACAAAGAGGAGTCCTTAGGGAACTTTGCAACAACACAATGAAGTTAATTTTGTACTGAGTTTTTGGTTGGTTTTGCATTTACAATTGCTTACAGAGATGAAATGCTGCTTAGCTTTAAATTTAATTTGCATACTGTATGCAACTCCAAATAGTGCTGCCAACTTGCTGCAAATTATTGATAATACACTTCAAATTTTGAAACTCTTTAGTGTTGCCAACCATTATTTGCTATAGATTCATAAGCCATTTGCCATCTTATAAGTGCTGCCAACTTGCTTTCAATTGTCAAAGAATTTTATAAATCATAAAATTGCTGTTAACTTTCCAAGTAAAAATTTATATAAATTCCTCAAAATATTTTTTAACATAAAATATAAATTTATATAAATTCTTCAAAATATTTTTAAACATAAACTTTATAAATATAAATATTATATAAATTCTTCAAACTATTTTTTAACATAAAAGTGCTGCCAACTACTCTAAATGCATATTGCAATAGAGACTTAAAATAAAGTTACAAAAGTGCTGCCAACTTGGCTTAAATAATGCTATATATTGCTTAGATCTGCTAACTCTTTAAGCAGTTTTCAATTTTTGATAGATTCTTCAACAATTTTTAATTAAAAAAAAAAAAAAATTGCTGCTAATTTAATTATAGCAACATAGCTATATATTTATTTATATGTTTCTAGCACTGTCAACTCTTTTTTTTTAAATTTTTTATTATTATAAAATCTTCAAAAATATTCAATTAAAAAATTTCTGCCAATTTAATTATAGATATATATTTTTTAATATTTAATTTCATTTTTAATTGTTATAAAATGTTCAACAAAAATTTTTCATCAAAAAAAAATGCTGTCAATTTGCTTTGCAGTCAAGCAGTAAAATTTCTAAGCGCGCTGCAGCAAATTTCTATTGCACTTGAAAAATGAGAAAGTGCTTAAAATATATGCTAAATAGTTAGTATAAGCACTAGTTAGAGCAGTAGCAATGAGTAGCAGCAGCAGCAATTTTATCATGCTTTTTCATATGCAACAATTTTAGTTTTCATGTCAATTTAATTTCCTCTTTACATTGCTACTATAACTATTTATCTCTCTCTCTAACTCCATCTCTTTCACTCATACACTTTTGTCTTTTTGATGAACTATAAATATATATATGCTATATATATATAGTTTTATGTGATTTCTTGTCTCATTTTCTACAATATTTCTATCTCGCTTTGCTATTTGACTTTCATCCGCGCGCACAAAGCATTTTCATTGGCTGTCGGGTTTTTAGTATTTTTTTTTTTTTTTTTGGGAGGTATATTACTTAGTACTTGGGGTATATTAGTATTTGGGCTCTTGACATTTTACAATTTTGCATTCGTATGCAGCAATGTATTTTCTCTCTTGTTGCACTGCTCTACACTGCACTGTACTGTCAGTCTGACTGTCTCTGTGTATTTTGTTTCGTATCTTCAATGACGTCTTCATTTGGTATGCAAGCATTAATTTCCTTGGCCAGCTGTCAATTTTGTTGATTCACATACAGACACAGACATACAGACATACAGACATACAGACACATAGACACACAAAGTGCATTTACGTTTATTCACAATGAAACTCAATTAGTTTTCCATCAAGTGAAAATAGTTAAAGCATTTTGTTGTAATTGTTTTGTGGTGCAACTTGCATTTAATTGGCAATTAGAAAACATGCAAATTAAATCTAATCATAGTACAAATTGAAAATGCTTTACCAAAAACTATTTAATCTAAAACAAAAATATATACTATTATATATTCATAATTGACTTGTACAACTAGAAGACAAAAGAAATGAAATGAAAAAAAAAAAAAACACTTGAAAAATCTATTCAAAAATATTTTTCATTTACGAAAAGAAAGAAAAGGCTAAAGGCCAAAAAAATGATGTGCAAAAATTTGTTTTTGATTTTCAATGAGACGTGAATTTTCATGTATTCTCGACAGTGAGAAGTAGTTGGAGAATGCTGAAAGGGGAGGTATAGAGGTGGGGTGGGGGGTGTTGGTAGGAAACTGAGGCCACTTTCAAGGCAAACTAATTGATTTGAAAATAAATCATGACTAATCACCACCTGCACACACAACGAAATGTGTTGTGATGCGATGCGATACGATGCGATTCGATGTGATGTGATGCGATGTGATGTGGCAAGTGGCAAGTGGCATAACTCATTCAATAGCTATGCTCACTACACCTACTATTTGCAGCTAACTGTAAATACCCTGTAAAAATTCATTTTTTTGCAGAGATGATTTTCAAGTGTTAAAAAATATAATTTTTATTTATTTTTTTAAATATTTAATTTTATTATTAAAAAAATTATTAAATTTTACTATTAAATTTAATAATAATTAATAATGATTTAACAATAATTTTATTATTCAAATATATTTTTTTAATTTTATCTTTTTTTTAAATTTATTATTAAATTTAATAATTAATAATAATTTTATTATTAAAATATTTTTTTTTAATTTTATTATTAAAAAAATATATTTTTTTAATCTTTTTATTAAAATATTATTAAAAAAAAATATTTTTTAAAATTTTCTTATTATTTTGGCAGTGATTTTTAAATAATATTTAATATTCTTATATAATTTAAACATTTTTTAGAAAATTTTTCTAGGATATCAGGCGAGTCAAAGATTTTGTTTTAACTACTGCAACTAGTTCATTTCTTCTTTCTACTTGTTTTCAGACTGTGTAAAGTTCGTTTTCAATACATGTGCTGACTAGTGCTGCCGGCTGCCTCTCCCTTTCTTTCTCTCTCTCTCTCTGTCGCAGTCTTGCAGATATCCTTGCATGATGCTGCCATCAATTTTACAGCTATATATCTGTAATGTCGACATGGGTTAGCCTCAACCCACCTACACAACGTCTGCCCCTTCGCCTCATCAAAAAACGCGAATCCCTTTCACCTTGTGCTCAAAATATTGTGTGCACCTTTTAGCCCAGTTTTCTCTACTGTTCTTTCTCTCTCTCTCTCTCTCTCAGCACACGGCTATGCACACACAGCTTGATTAATTGAAATTTCACTCACTGTCAAGCGCTGTGTGTGTGTGTGTGTGTGTCTGGGAAGCTAGTAAGAGGCATTGGGCGTGGCAGCTGCTAACTAAAGTGTTGGCGTTTTTGGGTAAACTGTTTTCAAATTAATTGAGTGCGCTAATTTTAGGGGCAAAAGGATTTTACTTAATTGATGACGTTGCTCGCTTCTCTCCGCTCAGCTGTCTCTCTCTCACTCTCACACACTTTCACTTGAAGCTGTAAACTAGCTCAGCAAATTAATAAATTTGTATTTTAAAGCGGAAAATTGAAAATATTCAAAGGCTGCTGAACTAATTCAAATGAACAAATGAAGCATTTTTACTGTAAATTTATATAATTCTCATTTTAAATTCCAAACATAATTATATTTTGCTTGTTGCATTTTGCTCTTTACAAAATTGTTTTATTTCTTTTATTTTTCTTAGTTGCATTTTCTTGCAGCATTCGTTAAATGTTTTCTACGCGTGCTGATGAAGTCTTTAGAAATTCTTTGAATGCTGTAAAAAAAAATTATTAATGAAATTCCTGTTGAAAATGAGTTGAACGTGGAATGTGATCAAGCATTGTCTATCGCTCTCTTCACTCTTTCTCTCTGTGTGTCTTATCAGCTAACTGCTTGCTTAATGAATTTTCTATATTTTTTTCATATTCAATTTTCTCTCAGGTTTCTTCTTTTTTTTTTGTATTGCAATTTTGCTTTTATAATTTGGCTACGCGCAATTTGCATTGAAAATGATTTTTCGCTATATATTTTTTTGCATTTTCCGAAATGATTTTCAAAATGTTTTTGCAGCAGCAAACGATGCGTGGGCTCAATTCATTCGTTGCATATATTTTCTTTGCTTTGCTTCAAATACATTTTGAACTCTTGATGTTGTTGTTGTTGTTGGTGATGGTGATGGTGGTGGCGCGTTTATTGTGGCGGCGCGGTAATTGCGTTTTAAGTGGCATTTGGCATAATGAATAATGCAGCGAAACTGCCAACAAACTGTGAGAAAAATAGGCAAAGAGAGAGAGAGAGAAAGAGAATTACAGCTCTTGCTCAAATGGTCATTTGTATTAACACATTGAGCAGCTCAATGAAATATTTTTAACTGTATAATTTAAGAGGCAAAAGAAAAAAACAAATGCAACTATTTCTAAGGAAGAATAATATAGACATAAAATAATATAGTAATAATATATTTTTTATATATTTCATTGAGCAATTGCTCTCAATAAAATATGCTCAAAATTTGACTCAAAAATTATTTAAGATTAACGTATTTTATTTTATTTTTGTGGGAGCAAGCTTTGTCTTTTAGATAATCGAATGAAATGAAAGTACATTTCGTTTCATTTAAATATATATTAGGGTAACACTAACCCTCATCACATTACACAGGATATTAGACACATACACACACGCACAACCAAAAAAGAAAAATAAAAGAAATGATAATAATTTTTCTTTTGTTTTTTTTTGTTTTTGTTGTTGCCTACGACAAAAAGTAATGAACCAGAAATCGAAATTTCACTTGCTGTTTGTGCATAAGACAGTGAGATAGGTAAATATATGTACGCCCACAGCAACAGCACTTACTGCTATATGTTTATGTGTATGTGAATGTGTATGTGTAATGATATGCCACCATGCCACCATGCCACATGCCCCTAGTCAGCCAGGCAGTAGCAGAGTCAGCTTTTGGCTGACTGACTGGCTGCCTGCCTGGCTACGTGCCAGTTGCGCTCCTGCAGGATACATACAGCAACAATCTGTTTTAGCAGGCAACAAAATGTAGAATGGGCAATGTGAGTGTGGAGGCTAAAGCAGCAGCAGCAGCAGTAGCAGCACAACTCTAGAAGCTGCCAGCAAAGTTGTGTTTGCCTTGTGCCAATATTCAAAAACTGATTTTCATATGTCTTTTAAGTTTATTTGCGCTCAGGCGTAACACACACACGTAAGAGAGAGAAGTAGAGAGAGTACACATATACTCTTTCTCCCTCTGGCTGTTCTCTTCTCTTATCGTTTTTCTGCACACGCATAAAAGTTGCTGCCGTTTTTCCTTTAAACTTTTTTATTGGCCTGGAATTTAATTCGCCTTCTAAAAGAAGAAGTAGCAGCCAGCACACACACACACACACACATTACGTACATATATGTAATAGATAGTACAGTGAATACTGCTTATGTTGCGCCTCTGCAACTTTTTTTCACTTTTTTTTTTTTTGCTGTTTTGTTGAAAAGCGATTTCAAATGCAAATTTTATTGGCACAAGGCATAGTCCTGGCGGCAGGCATTCACTCTTCTCTCTCTCTCTCTCACACTCTTTCTCTGTCTCTGCCTCTCTCTCTCTCACATACACACTGTGTGTGCAGATTAAAATCAATTCAATTTGCTGCAAGCCAAGTAAAAGTGGTAATCATTTTCAGTTCTTTGTTTCTTTTAAGCTGCCTCTTTGCCTCTCTCTCTCTCTCTCTCTCTGTCTCTCTTTCGCTTGCTCACTTTGTTGGCTTGCGTTCTCCCTCTTCTGCACATATTCCCTTTTGCATTGTTATACTTTACATAATGAGATTTTAAGCAAGTGCGTTGCCATTGCGTGCTTTCACTTTCACTTGCAAAAAAAAAAAATGAATTTTGCACACAAATTTTGATGCCGCCAGCTTAGAATTTTGCATACTTTTACATATGCTGCAGCTGTTGCTTAATTTTTTTTTTTGTTCTTAACTTGAAAGACTTGGAAAAAAAAATATTAAAAAATAAATAGAAAATTAGAATATTAATATAAATAAATAAATTATAAATAAATAGAAATGAATATAAATAAATATAAATTATATATAATTATGAATAAAATATCAGAAAAATATAAATGAAATATAAATAAAATATAAATGAAATATAAATAAATTGTAAAAATATTATAAATAAATTATAAATAAATTGTAATAAATATAAATAATTTATACATAAAACTATAAATAAATTATAAATAAAATATAAAAAAATTATAAATGAAATTAATGAATATAAATAAATAAAGTAGAAATAAAATTTAAATAAAATATAAATGAAATATAAATAAATTATAAATAAATATAAATAAAATATAAATAAATTATAAATAAAATATAAAAAAAAATATAAATGAAATATAAAAAAACATAAATAAAATTTAAATAAAAATATCAATAAATTATAAATAATTTATAAATGAAATATAAATAAAATATAAATAAATTATAAAAAAAATTATTTATAAATTATAAATAAATTATAAATAAATATACATATGTATGCGCTTCGTATAGCTTAACGTTAAGCCAAAAAAAAAGCCATTGCCAAAGCATAAAACTGACAAAATACTAGCTAAATTTCTAACTTCTTTCTCTATCTATATGCAAAGCGTTGTTAGAATAGCAACATCAGCGAAACGGAAAATGAGCAAAATGCTCAATTGAATTGCGGCAAAACAGCAAGCAGAAAAATGCTGTAATTTAAGCTCAATTGACTGTACAATGTATACATACGAATTACCTTACATTTCATGTGCTTACATTTTCATAACTATATTTTGTCTGTTTTGTCTTGTTCGTTTTTCTTCTTTTTATGTTGATTTCAAGAGTGTCTTGTCTTTCGCTGTAGTCTAATTTGGTTTTGCTTACTTAACTTGGCCATAACTAAAGTCAATTACACGCATCAAAGCAGCAGCAACAGCAACAGTAACAGCAAACAAGCAGCGTACAAATTGCAATTGCTTTGCTTTAGTTTTCTCTCTACTTTTCTTATTTCCACTACTTCGTTCTTCTTTCATATTTTTTTCTCTATTTCTCTATGCCATCTTTTCCATTATTTTTCTGCTGCATTGCAGTTGGCAATCAACAAATTAAAAAAAAAAAAGAGTAAAAAGAAACGAAATAAAGCAACATTTGCAACACTTCAATAAAATGAAAAATAGCTGCTAAAAAAAAAAATGATCAAAAAATTTTTTTTTACAACTGCGCGCGCCGTTGCCTTATCGACACTTGTGTGTTGGTGGAAGCCACAAAAATGCTCCAGAGATTGCAGTTTAGTTGGCCAACGCTGCCATTTATTAAAAACGCTGACATATATACAGCGCCTTTAGGGGGCGTGGCTGCCTGGTTGCAAACTCAACTCATAGAGAAATATAGCGCAAAGAAAACGATATGCAATTAAATGTCAAAGCGTTGCAAGAACTCTAAATGAATAGAGGAAGGGAGAGAGAGAGAGCAAGAGAGAGAGACAGCGAGAGATATGAGCAGCAGTAAAATAAATTCATCATTTTTCTAGCCTGTCAAAGTATAGTTTGCAGAAGACGTAGATACAAAAAAAAAAATGCAGCTGCTGCAACCAGCTGTGCGTTCAAAGCTTATGTTTATCTAAATACAAGTTTCAACATTTGCAATGTTTGTGTTCATTTGCGTTGAACTTTTACCTTGTGCAGTGACAGCTGCTAATGAAAATGTGTATTAATATTTTAGCTATGAAAAATAAAATAAAAACGTGATGTATACGTGATAAATATATTTAAAAAAATATTTAAATATATTTAAAAAAATGTCTAAATATATTTAAAAAAAAATAATTTAAATATATTAAAAAAATATATTTAAAAAATATATTTAAAAAAAATATTTAAATATATTAAAAATTCTTGAATATATTTCAAAAAATATTTAAATATATTTAAAAAAAAATATTTAAATATATTTAAAAAAAATATTTAAATATTTAAAAAAAATATTTAAATATATTTAAAAAATATTTAAGTATATTTAAAAAATATTTAAATATATTTAAAAAATATATTTAAATATATTTAAAAAAAATATTTAAAAAACTATTTAAATATATTTTAAATATAAAAATATATATAAAAATATATTAAATATTAAAAAAAATATTTAAATAAATATTATTTAAATAATTTACTAACTTTAATGAGCTTAGTCTTAGGAATTCCTTAATTTTTGCTATTTTTTTCCCTTTAATTTTCAAGATATTAAATATATGCTAGTTATATTTATATATATATATATTTTTTTTAATAAATAAATGAACAGTTTTTTTTTGTGTTTTTAAAAAGAAATATCTGTAAGTTTCTCATAGAAATATGGATAACATTTGAGTTCATTGAATTCCATTAGACAAATAAAACTTTTATCAGTTTCTTTAGGTGCTGCTGTTGTTACCGTTGTATTCCCTTTATTCTTTTCAAGTGAAGTATTACAAGAGAGTTGATCAGCTCGATTAACGGAACACCAAGTGAATAAAATATTAAGTAATGTTCGTATACCGGTGCCTTTTTGTAATTCACTAAAGATTAAGTTATTAAGTTCAACAACCAAATATGGATCAACATGATCAACATGTTCTTCCATTTCACGAAATATTATTTTAGCTGCTGCCACATATGCAATATGCAGTAAATCATCTTTTTGTAACTGTGCCTTGCATATCTTATCGGCAATGTATCCGCCATCAACAGGCATCATTGTATATGATAAAAATATCATAACTAATGAAAATAACTAAAAAAAATAATAATGCAGAAATTTTTATTTAAAATTAAATTGCAAGAATTTTTGATAAAGAAAATTATATTTACCATTTTTTTTTTTATTGTGCTGCTGCTGCTGGCTTGATAAATAAATCAAGAAATAATATAGCAGAAATCAAAGCAGCGCTAAATGTAGCAGCAGCAGCGTCAGCAGCATGTTAATCAATTTTATATAGAGTTGCAATAGAAGCGTAATAATGACATTAAAAACAGTTCCGCACGAAAGAATTTTTCAAATGTTTATATATCTGTCTCTCAATATATGCATAACATAAAGTATTGCAATGTGGTTTTTATTTCGGTATTTTGATTTCTTTCTTCCGATAAAAAAAAAAAAAAAAAAAAATCAAACAAAATCTGAAAATAGTTTTCACTGACATTGACCTTATGAAAACATCTAGTAGTTGTTGTTGTTGTGTTGTCTGCCGCTGGCAGTGCAAAAAAAAAAACTAGAACATAAACGTGGAAAAATTGTATAAATAAATGAAAAGTGTAGCAGCACAAGATGATGTGGTGGCTGCTGCTGCTGTTGCAAGTAATGAAAAACAAATTTGCCGAGCGAGAGAGAGAAAGAGAGAGAGGAGGTCAAATATATATATATATTGCAAGGCAGCAAATTGAATCGAAATTGAGCATTCTGTGCGCCTCTGGACTCTATCATAAATATTGCAAATACAAAGCAAAAACTAATTTGAAAAACAAAAACAAAAGCTAGAAAAATGAATTTTTCGTAAGGTTTTTGTATTGTTACCCATTGTGTGTATGTGTCTATGATATTTCAATGTTGATAACTATATGCGTTTAATACTATAGCTATACCCTGTAAAACACAACAAAGAGTCTTTAATAATTGATAAACTTCGCTTTATTTAACGCTATGCGAACTAATAGTTTGGCATACTTTATGCATAAATTTGTGGAATTTCATTGAGCATCAAAGTTTTATTTGTATTTTGCAAAAACTTTGATTCTCAGTCTAGTCGAAATAGTCTGGTGTGTCCTTCCCTCTGTCTGTCAGGCTTTACATTTTGTTTACTTGTTGCGCCAAAAGCACAAAATTTGCGCACACTTAAATCGCAATGATGTATGCTAAGTTTTCTATATATAAATATTTAAGATATCTAAAGAATATATATATATATAAATATATCTGCTACTATATATCTTTCTTTGATAAATATTTTACATATATATATATATATATATATAGCTGTTGTGATGACATTTGAATTGCTTTTGGCAATAGAAATTTTATTTACACACAGCGGCAGCGCTGCAAAAAGTTGTCATATAATTTATTTATATGCAAATATATTTTTTTTTTGTTTTTTTCTTCTACTTTTTGCAATTAATGAATTAATCTGAACTGACAGCAACAAATAATTAAATATTATTTATGTTTGTAAAATTATTTATTTGATTTTTGGCGAATTATTAGATAAATGTGTAAATGTTTGTTTTCAAAAGATTTGTCACCTTCGTTTTTCTATAAAATTCTCAGTTTTGCTGAGGTGTTGAAATTTTGCACGAAATTTCAGCAATTTGCACAATGAGGAAAAGCAATTATAATGTTAATTTAATAAAGGCATTAATTTTAAATATTAAATATATATATATTTTTTAAATATTTCAAAGACCTTTTAAATTAATTTGCAATATTTATAAAATATTACAAAATAATTTTAAATATTTCTAAAGTATTTTAAGCTTCTCAATATTTAAAAAATATGAAAAAAAAAATTACTTCAAATATTTCCAAGAAATTTAAAACTAATTCCCAGCATTTCTACAATTTTTCCAAATAATTTTAAGTATTTTTAAAACATTTTAAATTATTTTCTCAATTTTAAAAATATGAAAAAATAATTTTAAATATTTCCAAGACCTTTAAAATTAATTTCCAATATTTCTAAAATATTGCAAAATAATTTTAAATATTTCTAAAATATTTGAAAATAATTTTAAATATTTCTAAAATATTTGAAATTAATTTCTCAATATTTATAAAAAATTTCAAATTAATTATAAATATTTCCAAGACATTTAATATTACAAAATATTTCTAAAATATTTGAAATTAATTTTTAATATTTATTAAATGTGAGAAAATAATGTTAAATATTTTCAAGACATTTAAAATTAGTTTCCAATATTTTTTAAATATTATAAAATAATTTTAAATATTTCTACAAAATTTCAAATTAATTTCTCTTTTTTTTATTAAATTTTGTATCGAAAATTTAAAGTTTTTGCCCATTTAATTGTTTCCGTTGTGCCAATTAGAACTGAAAATTTCGCAGCTTTAGATTTTTTCCTGCAGTTTTGTTTTCTTTTTATCCCCCCCCCCCCTCGGTCACTAAATTTTCATTGTTCCTTGTCCGTCGCTTACATAAGATTTGCACGTCTCAAAACTTGAAGTAGCTCAAAGCTTAACAATTTCCTGACTGTTGGCAAAGATTTTCACTTTTCCGCTGTGTATTTGTCTGTCGCTGTATACATGTCTGTGTGTGTGATATGTGACTGTTATGGCCTGAAGGCAGCATAGTCTTACGAGGGAAGTTTGGCCTGGGGAAGGCATTAGCACTAGTCGCTAGCCGCAAAGATAATGCCCAAAAAAAAAAGAAAGAAAAAAAAAGTGTGTGAAAGTTGGCAAGAGTTTGTCATGCAATTAGAGCACACAGACACACATATACGACATGGCGATTCATGCCAAATGTGGATGACGATGACAACGACGACAGCTCTGGGAAACTTGGCGAAAAAAAAAAATGCGTTTTCCGTTCAAGTTTGTTGTCGCTGCTCTCCTTCACTGCTGCTGCCTGCTGCCTGTTGTTGTCGCAACTTGAAAATCAAGTTTTCCAATCATGTTGTGTCCCGTTTTGTCTGTCTATTTGTCCATCTGTCCGAAATAAAAGCAACAATCAGCCAAAAGCCAAAAGTGGTTTTCACCAATTGAACATGTTTGATCTTGTTGCTGTTGTTTTTTTTGTTTTGCTTCCTTTGCAAAACGAAATCGAAATCAATTTTTGGTATGTGCACTGTCCATAGAGCCATTGAACCATGCTCATCAAAGCCAACGAACCACTGCCACAACCACCACTCCCAGCCAGCAGGCCCCCCTCGCAATAGCCGTAACTCCTGTGCAAGTTTTGCTCCCCATTTGATGTGCTGCTGCTATATTGCGAACATCTTATATAAGCAGTATCAGCAGGAGCAGCAGCGAGAAGCGCTTCATGACTTTTATTTGTTTATTTGTTTGTTTTTTCGCGCGTAAATCGAAATATGCGTAAGAGTAAATAGAGAAAGATATAAATTGAATGAATGTGTGAGTGCGAAAGAGAGAGAGGGGGGGAAGAAAATAACATTGTTGCAGCGAAAGTTGCCCTAACCAATAGCAGCAGCAGCAGCAGCAGCCCACACGCGGATTTCGATTGTAGAGAGGATATGAAACTAGAGTTGATATTGTAATAATAGTTGCTGTGATTGTGACTGCGACTGTAACTGTAACTGTGGCTACTATCACTGTGTGATGCTGATAGCTCTTGGCCATAAATGTCGCTATTTGCCATAAAAATGAAAAGAGCAGCAATAGCAATTGCGCCAAGAGGAAGTGAAATGTTGTTGTTAAAGTGTGTTGCGCAAAAATAAATGTTGACAATTTCGAAATAGTTCAAAGAGGGATTAAAACCAAAAAAAAAAGCAATTGTAGAATATAGCAAAAGATAAAGATTAAGATATATATATATGTATAGTTTCAATAAGTAGTTGAAATAAAGGGGCAGCATAATAAAGTACAAGATTGATATGAAACTATTTTCTAATGAGCTAAAAACTAGACACAAATACACAGAGAGAGAGAGAGAACAAAAGATTGACATAAAATTAGCTTAACGTTAAGGCAAATTATGGTTAAATATTGTATTGCGCCTTGACAAAAAAAAAAAAGAAAAAAAAAATACTGTATAAATCAAAGACAAATGGACGACAATGAGACAATCTTGGGATATGAAATGAAAAAAATGTCTATATAAAATAAGAACAGCACAGAAAAAAAAAAGTAGAAAAGAAAATTTTTTAAATACCAGAGACACGAAAAAACATTATTGTGCGTGCCACAAATACAAAAAAAAAAAAAACACACAGAAAATACAAATCTAATTAAATTTAAACACAATGTCTTGTAGCTAGCAGCAGCAGCAGCAGCATTGCTATTAATGCTAATGCCTAATGCTGCTTCTATTTGCTGTTGCTGGTGTAGCTACTTTCTGTCTTATATCTAATGTGACTACGTGTAATGTGCGTAGTTTGTATGTAGCTTTGTGTGTGTGTCTCTGTTTGCTTGCTTGCTTGCTGCACACCATAAATATGCCAAAATAACAATGGGTACATTCTATAGTATTTGCTCTGCCCTCTGCTCTGCCTTTTGTTGCCCCTCAAACATACCACAACTTTTGTGCTGACAGGCAAATCTAATAAGCATAATGAATGAAGAGAAGAGCATACACTCTGGGAGGTATAAGTAAGAGTGAGAGCGAGATAGTGACACAGCAAGCAGCAGCAGGCAGCAGTCAGCTAAATTATACTGCTCTCTGTTTTAGCTCAACGTGTTGAACTTGTGCTGTCACCTGTGAAGGCAGCAATAGACATACGCTATAGAGAGAGAGAGAGAGAGAGAGAGAGAGCTCTACTTGCTCGCTTGCTGCTCTTTCACACTCTGACACTTTGGGCCATGTGGCAAAGACATCTTGAAATTTACACCAAAAAAATAAATAGAAAAAAATATTTTTGTTGGTCTATTGTCGTCGTTGTTGTTGTTGTCTTTTGTCTTTTTGTGTCTGTTGTTTTTGTATATACTATATATATTTATATATGTTTAATTAATTTCTAAATTAGATACACTTCATTAAAATTTGTTCGCAATTTCTTTGCATTGTGTTTCCCTTTTTTGTTGCTTTGTGTACGCGCTATTTTTGTCTACACAAAAACAAAAACACACACAAAATGATTGAGCTGCGCAAATGTCTGCTACATATAATCAACTATACATAGATATATATATACTATATAATCAGCACTATCTTAGCGAATAGATCTTTGAGTTATTGTGTGTATGTGAATCTTTGTTTAATGGCTTGTAAGTGATCTATGTGCATTGCATAGAAACCTTTAGCTTAGCTTTAGGTATTTCACTCTAATATATTACAAAGATATTCTAACATTTAACACATCTATGCATATAATTCCTCAAATTCCGCTTCAAGTAATAGTTGAAAAGGTTTCCGCATCTTCATCTACATCTTCTGCTGCTGCCATTGCTGCTGCTGTTGTCAACTGCCGCTGCTGAGTCAAGAATTTCCATCGTGCCAGCAATTAACGCACTTTCCACAGTTTTCCCTACTATCAGGCAGGCAGGCAGCAGGCAGCATCTGGGTCAAGTGTGAGCGCGCACGTTGATGCTAGCTACGTTTGGCAGTGATGAAGTGTAGGTGGTGTGGGGGGTGGGAGTAGAAGCTGTATATTGCTCGCTCGTGTTGAAGAGGCAGCAGGCAGCAGGCAGCGTGCGCGGCGCTAGTTTTCTTTCTTTATATTTTTTGTTAAAGTGGCAAAACTGGCGGCACTTCTAGTGCGTCTAATGAAATGCATTTTCAGTGCTCATTAGGCAGGCCATTTTGTGATTTAAAACTTTACCAGCAGCAGCAGCAGAGGGACGAACGAAGAAAGAGCGTGAAAGAGTTAGCGAGAGAATGTTTTAGACAGCTATAAGACTTCTATATAAAGATATCAAAATCAGCTTTAATTAAAATTGTTTTCAATTTTTTGCTCAAAAGTGTAATGTGCCCAATTTGCATTTGCAAAAATCATGCAAAGGCAATATGGTCACCCTAAAATTAATTGTCACTGTAATTTGCATGAAAAGCAATACATATTGCAATAAAAATGTAATGTGTCCAATTTGCATTTCTGAATAACCATAAAATTAAGTTTAAAGTATGGTCACCCTAAAATTGTCACTCTAATTAGCATAAGATGCTATACACATTACATTCATAAATGAATGTGCCCAGCTTTCGTATCCTAAAAATGAATTATGAATTTAAATTTAATGAGATGGTCACCCTAAAATTAATGGCACTCTTAATTGCATAAAATGAGATACATATTTACAACCAAAAATGCAATGTGCCCAATTTGCATTTGTCAATAATCTTGACATTAAATTTAAGCACAATATGGTCACTCTAAAATTAATTGTCACTCTAATTCGCATTGCATACATATTTACAATCAAAAATTTAATGTGTCTAATTTGAATGTAGATAAAAATAATGAAATAATGGTCACCCAAAAAATTTAAGTCTTTAAATTTCCGCTGGCTTTTAAAAATTTTTTTTGTTTTTGTTATCATTAATTTTTTTTTAAGTAATCATAGACATACACTTCTTCTTTATGATAATAATGATTGTCCTTCACTTTGATTCATTTCTCAATTCACTAAACATAAGAGAGAATTCACATAAATGTTTCTCTAATGACAATTCTGGCTATGCGAGAGAAAAAAAAAAAAGTAAAAGCAAAAAAAAATTCTTTTTTTTTTCCTTATTGCACACAATAAAAGAAAGAAAAAAAGCAAAGGAAAAGAAAATAAAACAGAAAAATATGTTGTTAAAGTGCTTTTTCTTTTGTGCGTGTTTTAACACTGTTATACACACACACACACACACACACACATACATAGAAAGACAGACAGCTGCGTGACCCGCTGGCGCCTCCCCCAAAGGAACGTTCAGCTGGTGCCGTGGCCTTTGGCCCTTGGGCAACATTGTGTTAATTTTACATATAATTAAAGAGATTTCTTTTACCTGTTATAGCACTTGTTACTTTTGTTGTTGTTATTGTTGTGTTACTTGTTGTTGTTGTTTATAGAAGTTGTAAATGTTTGTTGCTGTGTGTGGCACTTAATGCAATTTTGATGTTTTTTACGTCACCTGCTGTTGATTCTTCCACAGTCGAATCAAAGCAAAGTGTAAAACAAAAAAACAGTAGAAAGAAAAGAAAAAAGAAGAAAAATTTAAATAAAACTTTACATTTGCATTTGTGGTTAAAGTTTTGTTTTTTATATTTTGTTTTTTACGGTACTTGTAGTTGTCGGGTTTTTATATTTTTTTTTTGTCTGCCTTGGACAGTGCAGGAAAATTCTTGCAACATTTTACAAATGCGTTAGCTGCCAACGGATTTCCACGCTTCTCTCTCTCTTTGCCAATGCAGCAGGAGTCTGGCTTCCCATTTCTCCTTCTCTCTTTCTCTCTCTGTGTCTCGTTCGTTTTCTCTACTTTCATATGGCATTTTTGGCACTTGCCACAATGGCCACGTTCCGCACTCACACTGCTTACACTTACACACTCACACACGCAAACACTTTGCCGAGTCATTCTCCATGTGCAGTGTTCCATGCCATGAACCTTTAGAGGCGGCGGCAACACGCATCTGTGTTGCAAGGCATGGCAGGGCAAGAAGTTTGCTTTTTAAAGCATTTCATCTTTTCCTTTTTATTTTTATTTTTTTTGCCCCTTTTCTTCTGGTATCCTGCAACTTTGCTTTGTCATGTGCAATATTTCGTTGCCATAGTCGTCGACATCGTCATTGTGTGTGTGTGCTGTGCGTGTTGCTTCTTGTGTCTTTTGTTTAAGAATCTTTAGCCAACTCCGCAAAGTCCGATTTCTTCATTTCTCACCAAAACAAAAAAAAACACTGCCAAAAGTCCAAGTTGCAGTATGAAAACAATAGAAAAAAAAGCAAAATAAATGCAGAAATTAATATTTCAAGTATTTAGACAAAAAAAAAAACAAAAAAAAAAGCTTGACAAAAATTACTTGCGACACAAGTTTTTGGTTACTGCGATCAGGAATTTCCATTGCATTTTCTATAACTTTTCAATGTGTAGGATATGCAAAACTTTGTATAGAAATTTTTCTTTTCAACAATGAAAATTTTTTAAAACAAAATTAAAACTTGCGATTACAAAAAAAAATGCGCTTATAATTGCAGCGTTGCTTTTCATCTATTTTTTATTAACAATGTTGGAAAATTTTCCATAAAAGGCGCAAAACAAAAAAGTAAAAACAAGTGTTACAAAATTGCCAAATTTGCAGTTTCTAGTATTTTTGCCACTTGCTAAAAAAAAAGTTACCATAACTTTCAAATTAATTACAAATTGATCGAATAATAATAATCGAAAATAGTAAAAAAAATAATATTATAAAAAAATTAGCAGATTATCAATTGAAAAATTGTAAAACTACTAAAAAAATAAAATTTCCAGCACTGGAGAAATATTTATCACATAATAATAATTTTTTTTTTGTATTTTTGGAATTATCGATATGTAAGAATAAATACTAATTATGGTAGTAAATGTAAAGTTAGGCAACTCTATGACAAAGCGTTGCCAGAATAAAAAGCCCTTACGAATTATCATTATAGAGTTGCGTGATTATTATATTTGCCACAAAAATTATTTTAATCGGCATCAAAGAAGGCTTTGGATATTTTACTTCATCGAACATTCTGCCTGAAACATTAATCCATTCGTCATTGAGACGGCATACAGTAAAGAGTGTTTCATTTACAGAAGTTCATTTCGGTTTTTTTTTTTTTTACATTTTTACAAAAAAAAATAAACAACTTTTAAACAGATGACAAAACATTTTTAATCTTAAATAATTTGTTTTAAAAAAAAAAGCATAAAAAAATAAAAAAAAAAAGGAAACAGAAAGTGAAAGTGTGATCAATAATTTTTTCCAGCAATTTATTCCGTTTATAAATTGAAGTTCTTGGTTAATTCTTTTTTTTCGTTGCAATTAAAACGCCGTAAATACATTTTTTACTCCGCCGTCGTCGCCGCCGCTGCCGCCGCCATCTTTGAAACGTTCAAGTTCAAGTGACTGCAAATAGAAAAAAAAAAAGAATTTTTTTTTTGTTGATTATTGCGCCGCGTGTAATAAAATTTTCTTTCTGCCGCATTTATAATCCATAAAAACTCTCGCGTATATTCTTATATCAATAATTTTTATTTTTGGGATATAATAAAACTATTGAAAAGTACGGAGCCAATAATTATTAATATGGATAATTTGAAGGCAAATGCAGCTGGTGCATATTTGTGGCAGCCACCACAACAGGCACAATCGCCATTGCTGCAGCAGGCTGCAGTGCCACCATCGCCGCAACAAGCTCAAGCTGGCCAATCATTATTGACTGGCATATCGCAGCCAGTGCGCCGATTTGCTGGCAATAAGAATAATTATAATTATATGCAAAGTCAAGCAGCTGCTGCTGCTGGCCTTATGATGGGCACAACTAGTCCCGGTGGCCATCTGATGGCGCTTGGTTCGCCAAATCCAAATGGTTATCGCAAGCGTCAGCCAATGAATGCTGGCTATGCTACGGGAGGTTATCAACATAACGGTAAGCGTAAAATAAAAACGCCGCAAATACGACACGTGTGGGGATAAAAATTGTTAAAAAAATAAACAGGAAAAAAAATGTTGCAAATTTTTTTTTGCATTTTTGACAGCTGTCAAAAAAATTTTTTTGACATCGCCATTTTTTTTTTTGCATTTTGATGTTTCATTTTTTTTTTGCAGTTGTCATTTCCGTTTTATGTTCCGAATTTTTTTTTCTTTGTACAACATTTGTCGCTAAACATATTGAAATATCTATAACAAATTGAATACTACTCACTCACTGTTTGAATGGTTTCTTCTATATATATAATATATATATATACTTAATATATTAAATATATACGATATACAATATTTATAGTCTTATTATAACATTATTATAATGTATATTTATGTATATATTTACATATTTCTATTTATGTATTTATATATATTTTTATACTCTATTTTTTCCAATATATATTTTATTTTTACTAATTATTTCTTTTTCTTTAAATTTTCTTCTCTTTCAGGTAAGTCGCTGTTTTCTATACCCGAAAATGTTGTTGTGCTTGAGAGCCGTAAGTACATTTCAAAACTCTAATACCTCAAATCTTATACACTTTACATACGCCGCACAATACATACATCACTTACATCATACCTACATACTTACTACATACATACTCACTCACGCATACCTCATGTACATACTACATACTACACATTACACTCTAAACTAATTAAACTACGCTACACTCTGAACTCTACATATTACACTTTATAAAAATACACGACACTATAAATTAATAATTGAAACACTAATATTTTCTTTGACTTGTGACACTATAAACTCGATATATATACAGACAATCCTTACGGTATATATTATATATAACATTTATTAGTAATATTCTAAATTTTAATAAGTCCAAAAGTAGCGAGCAAATTTATTTCGAGAGTTGTTGGGTTTTTTCTCTTATATTTCTCATGATTAATAATCAAGCAACAAATTGATAACAAAAATCAGAAAGAAAAGTAGAAAAAAAAGAAATCATTGATTGAAAATATACAAAATATATAGAAAAACAATTGCGGAAATAGAAAAAAAAAAAGATCAAAAGTTGCATCTGCATAAATAATTGCAATGTAGGTAGCGTGCGCAAGGAGGGAAGCCCGGGGGTAGCGATAGAAAACTTTTAAGACGATTTATCAATTTTTGACTTTTGCACTGGAGAAAAAAAAAAGAAAACAAAAAATGCAATTTATATTTTTGTATTTTCTTATTATTTTTCATCTTTTCTTCTTATATGAATTTTCAATTGCAATTTTGCCCTTGTGCGAGCTTTGCGTTCGTCTTCCTTCTCTACACTTTGCCATTTTTGCTGTTGTAGCTTTTGCTACGCAATTTTTGTACTATTAAATTTCTATAATGTTGATGACGCTATCAATTTTTATTCTTTCTCAACATTTTATTTTTTTTTTTCTTGCAATTTGCATAATTTTCAATGCATTCGCTGAAGCAATTTTCATAGAAAAGAAACGTCAATGCTTTGGGTATATTCGGGGGTATTTTTTTGGAAGGAAGTAAGAGGAGAAGAGAGCAAGTCGAGAGTGACAGAGAGAAAGTGAAGAGATAGAGACAGACAGAAAGTAGAAGAGAGAGAAAGACGGAGAAAGGGAAGATAGAGTTGTCAACGCACGTGCTGCTTAAGCAATATAATTTTAGCGTTATAAGCGCAAAGTCCTTTGTTTTTAGCACATTGTGTGCTGCATGCAACTCGACTTGTCTCCGTGTATTGCCAGCACACTTCTTAACAAGAATTTCAATTTGATTTCATATTAAATTTCTTTTTACACAAAATATATAAAAAAAATTATTGATTTCTTTAGCTAATATTTTAGCAATATTTTAATTCCATTAAAAATTCTAATTTCATTTCCGTTAAACTTACAACTTCAATTATCAATTTTATTTCTATTTCCATAAAAAAAATTTCCCCAATCCTGCGAAAAAAATAATATAATAATTCATATAATTTTTCTACAGCTAAACAAATTTGTAGCAATATTTTCTTAATAGGCCGCAACAAAAAATTTTTACGCCCAAATCATCAGAAAGTGAATGTCATAAAAATATGAAACGGCCATTTAAATAATTATATATATACAAAACGCATATCTAAACACACAGACAGAGATAGAATGAGAGTGAGAGAGAGAGAAATATATAATTAAAATAAATGTTTTCGATGCTCAATAATTGCCAAATAAATTAATTTTAATTGCAACAACAAGAACAAGAACAACAAAAAAATTGCCGCTAAAAATACACAGAGCTTGCTGCTTCTTACTCTCGCTCGCTCTCTCTGTGTCACACTTCTCTCTCTATATTTCTGCATGTCGTATCTCATTTATTTTTCTGTAGAATAAATACAAATTTATTTTTTTTTATACTTTTACGTCTAACCAATACGAACATTTGACCACGCCTACTCTCTCGCAGGTGGCCAAAAAGATGGTGGGGCGAAAAAAAAAACACTTAAAAATACATAAAAATACCAAAATACGTAAAGCAGGCAGCGGCAGCGACAAAGATGATGACAGTATAATTTTTTTTTTTTCTTTTTTCTGCTTTTGCTTTTACTAGAAATATTTATGACATTGTTCGCCAGCGTGTGAAGACTTTTCACCTAAACATGTTGATGGCTTTTTTTTTTCCAGTGTGTTGGGGGGAGGGAAAAATGATTAACATGTGAAAAATTACTATAAGATTTATGTGTTGTTTGCATTAATAAAGGAAGGCAACAGCATATAGCTAGCAGTGGCAGCAGCATAGATTTCAGCCTGTTGGCGACTGAACTCTCTTAGCCCTTTCGCATGTCAATTATAATGCGCGCGGCTGTATTTGCTTTTGGGCAATACAATTTTATGACAGCAGCAACACTGCTTGTCCAGAGTTGTCAGCTTTTTTGCGCCCTATTACTGCAGCTCTGCCGCTAGGGTTGTCAGTTAGTGTGAGAGAGAGAGAGATAGAGTGAGGTTATCAGCATGATTGCCATAGCGCTGAGAGCCGCATAGAGTCAGTCAAAAAGGCAAAGTTCATTTTGTTTTTGTTTATCTTTTGCGCACACTGTGCGCAGCTGTTGCTGGCAGAGAGTTTTACTATACAAATAGATATATACATATATATATATATTATATATATTTGTCTGATATAAGTTGAGCGTGTGCTGCTGCTGCATATATATATATATATATTTTTTTTTCCCTCAACTTTGGTTGCTTTATTTCCACAATTGTATTTGTTAGGTGTGAAGTTGTTTTTTCTTCCTCTGCTCATTCTCCACACCCCCCTTTTACCACCCACTCAGCACACTTCCTTGCTCACTCTTGCCTATATGAGTTTATCTGCCAGTGTGTTTTTATACTCATATTTGCTTTCTGGTTTGTTTTGTGGCTTACTTTTGCTGATTGGCAGCGTATGTCCACTTTTTCTCTTCCTCTACACACACACACACACACACTCATACACATGTTTGTTTTTTCTTCTACTTATTTTCATTATATATTTTTTTCCTGTTAATATTTGCTTACGTAATGCAGAGAGAGTAGCAGTAGCAGCAGCAGCATAAGGTCGACTCTTTGGCCTATTGTTTCAGTTATTACGTTTCAAGGCAGCGGGCACAGCTGAAATTAATTGAATTAACTTTCAGCTTTTGGGGTTAAACGCAGTGGGGAGAAAAGAAAGCGAAGCAGGCAAAAAATGTCTTGAAATTCTTTTTAGGCTAAAATAAAATGAAATGAAATGAAATAGCTAAACAAACTGAGCGTGTGAATTTTTTATATTAATTAATTGTTGGAAATTTGAAATGTTAAATGTTAGCCGCGCGCGTGTGTGTATTGAAAAAATCAATTTTATTTTAATTGCCAACGCATTGATTTATAAACTATTAATAACATTTTCAAGAATTAAAAGGCAATTAAAAAAAAAAGCTCTATTACTTGAAATTTGAAGTGCATATAAAAATTAAAATTAATTTAATATTAATTTTGCTAAAATAATTGAAAAAATTCTTTTGAATTTCAATTAAATTATTTAATATTAAAATAATTGGCAGCTAATAATTTATGCTGAAAATATAATTAAAATTTATTATGATTTTTGAATCAAATTTCCAATATTTAGTAAATTTTGAAATAATTTTAATAATAATTTAGCTAAATTTTTTTTTATAAATTTTAATAAATTTAAATTAAATTATTAAATATTAATTAATAATAATGGCTAATATTTCACGTTGAAAAATTTAAAATTTTAAATATTTAACATTTCAAAATAATAAATTAATTTTTTTTATAAATTTAAATTAAAAATTAAACAGCTTATAAATTTTAAAAATATAATTAAAATTAAATTTTGATTTTTTAATCAATTTTCTAATTTTCAATAACTAATAAATAAATTTTAAATAATTCTTAACAATTAAAAATAAATTTATTTTTCTGCTGAATTAAAATTAAATTCATTTTATATAAACAAGCTTCGTTTTTTGTTTTTTTTTTTTGCAACATTTTTTCATTTCAATCAATTTTTTGTGTGTTTTTGCTCGTTCTTTTGCCTTTACGCTCGTGCGCTCGCGCTTCTTTCAATCAAATATTTCATACTTAAGACTCTACCACGACATTCTTTAAATTTCAATTAGGCTTTTACCGTAACACTCTGACAACTAAAACCATAAATTATTTACGCAAATTTTAATTCTTTGCTCTGCTGTAAGGCAAGCGGCAGCAGGATGCCTAATATCCCGTTGTGTGTTTACCTTTTTTTTTTTATATTTATATATTTACAAAGCAAAAAAAAAGGAAAGTATGTAGAAAGCAAAAAAAAAAAAAAAAACATACAATTTTTGCCGAACAATCCTTCGCTGTGGGAACTGTCGGCTCGTAAATCATGCCCCAGCAGCAGTAGCAGCAGCAGCAGCAAAAGCTCTTCATACAATAAATTAATTCATAGTGAAATAACAACAAATGAAAGAGAGTGAGAGTGAGAGGGAGCATAGCCGCAGAGGCAGTAACAGCAACAATTTTTTTTTTTTTTTTTTTTGGGAATAACCGCAATTCTAGAGGCCTCAGCATAAATATAAATTGTGTCGCTTGCATTTTATGGTAATTCAATAAATTGAAAATGACAAATTGTGTTGTGTTGTGGTCGACATCAGCAGCAGCAGCAGCAGGCAAAAAGGGGCAAGCCGTGGCAGAGTGAGGGCGGGGCAGGTAGTTTATATAGTAAAGAAATATATGAAAATTACAATTTTTGAAGCGACAGGACGGCGACGCGTAATTAAATCCATGTTGTGAAACAATAAATGTTACCAATTTCTCTCGAAACGTTGCGTTTTTTATTTTTGTTTTTAAAGTTTTGCAACTACGTTCGATGAATATTGTGATATGGGCGGGTTGTGGCGCAGATACATTTTTTTTTGTTGTGCGTGGGTGTTGTACATGGACCACATCAATCAAAAGCGATCAATCAAAGTGCTTGTCAACAAGCAAAGACGCTAACGCATGGCTGCTGTTGCTGTTGTTGCCACTGCCTGTCGCTAGATGGCGTGTCGAACAAGAAGAATGTCGCGCAAAACTTTCCGACTCTTCCTTCCCCCGCCCAAGCACTATAAAAAGTTTTTTGTGCTGCTATCAAGCTGCTATCTCTTTCATACTAACGAGCGCTAATGGGTAAAACGCACAAGCTACAGCTTCAGCTCCCCCCGTCCCCTTTCTCACGCACATCTTTCAGCTCTGTCTGCTGTTAAGAATGAAACTATTGAACCAAAAATGTTCAAGTAGCTTTTCTTTCTGTATCTCCATCTCTCTCTCTCACTTCTTGTATAGGCGTTGAGGCGAGGCTACGCAATATTGCGTCGATTATCTTCAATCAAATGCACGTGATTGATGACATGCAGCCAGCCGGAAGCAGCAGCCAGCAGTAGCAGCAGCATTGGGCGTGGCTCGTCACGTCGCATGCTCGCGCTGCTCCTCTATATAAAGTAAAGACTTCTTTAAAATTCAAGCAAGTTATTTGGTCAGCCAGCGCACTAAGCAATTCATCAAGACAAGATTACAAGAAAGTTTTGGGGGAGTAGCAAATAGTGAGTTGAAAAGAGACAGAGAGAGGCTTTAGAATAAGACAAAGCATAGCTAGAAGCATAGATAAAAAAAACACAAAGAGAAGATTAAGTGAGTGTTGAATGTTGAGGAAGTTGCATGAAGCATTGCAGGCTTAGTTCAACTTAATTGATTTCAGCTAATTACAAAAAAAAAAATTCTACAATTATTCCCTCAACATTATTTGAATTTGTATAAAAATATTTTTCAAATTTTTGTCTGCTATTTACTGCAACTTTTTTTTCTTGTTGCTCTACAAATTTCATTATTGAATTTTCTTAGCTGCTGCGCTGCTTACGCTTTAGCTATCAGCCTGCCAGCCTGCTGTTGTTGCCTGCTTCTACTTCTACTTCTACAGCTCATCATCATGCTGCCTTTTCTTCATTTGCATGCAAATTATGGCAAAAAGCGTTGCGCATAATCAACAGTTTCTCTATCTCTCTCTCTCTCCTGTCGCTCTCTTTCCTTTTTTTTTATTGCTTATAAGTAATTGACCACATGTAGCCTGACCTACAAGTTGTCCTCACACCCCACCCCATCCCTCTCTCCACAGCTGCGTCTATTTGCTTACTTCTCGCATAATTTTCTCAGACTTTGCCGCTAAATGTTGCTGATGATTTTCTTTAATGTTCCATTACATATTTTTTATGAGGCAAAATACCAGATCTGCGCGCAACAGCCAGCCGGCTCACCTCCCCCCTCTACTCTCTCTCTCTGCCATAGTCATCGCCCACTCTGTCTATGGTCACATTTGCTTAATTTATTCTGACAACGGCTGCGGCTGCTACTACTGCTGCTGCTGTTGTTGTGGCTGTGGCAGACTTTGCTGCTGCTGCTTATATTTATTTTTTTGTTTGCTACTTTAAATAATTTGTAATTAATTTTCGCAGCTTTTTGTTTTTGTTTTTTTTCTTGGTCTTAGAAAAAAAATTTGTTAAATAATTTTTTTTTTTTTAATTTTTAAGCAATTAATTTTGCATTTAACTAATGCGTTTGGCATTTTTTGCTGCGCTGTGACACTGCTGCTTCTACTGCTGCTGTTGTTGCTGCCTCTACTGCTGCAGCTCCTACTTCTACTCCAACTGCTGCTCTTACTGGTGCTGTTGCTCCTACTTCTTCCCCCTCCCCCTTCTCCTACTTCTCCTACTCCTACTCCTACTCCTACTTCTACTCCTGCTGCTGCTTTTCCTCCTGTTGCAATTTGTGCCAGTTCACACAAATTACACTATCAAAATTGTCCATCAATGTGTGGCACCTTCTCCCCCCTCCCCCCATCTCACTCTTTAGCTGCGCTGTGCAACACACGCTAATGCCAAAAGGCATTATCGATTTTCGTTTTTTATATTTCGCCCTCTCATTTTGCTTATTTATTATCAAAGTATGTAAAGTGAGATAGTAGAAGAGAGAGAGAGAGAGAGAGGTAAGAGAGACATAAACTAAATTGAGGGCAAACTTAATCAAAGCTCAATTGTGTCGCCCACAGTTATGCAACGTATAAATTTATTGTTTAGTTTATTGAGTGCTCACTGTGTAGTTATATTAGAACAGCATAAAATGACAAGCATATTAGCTTGTGTTGGGTCAAAGGAGCAGAGAGTGGTGGGGGAAATAGCGCAAACTAAGCAACAAAATAAATGGAAAAATACACGAAACTTGGTCGAAAGCAGCAGCAATGCATCAAAAAAAAGTTGATGAGCTCAAGACTAGGGCGCAAGGCTAGTGCAGGGAATGTGAGGGAAGGGATAGCTAGACAAACAAATATGCCATGATATATCTTCATGCTATGGCAAATATCTTTGTTAGCAGTCTTGGACAAGCACTCATACTCGTACTCGTACTCATACTCATACTCACACTCACACTCACACTTATTCATACTCATACTTACACTCACACTTGCAAAAGTTTGTGTGTAGTTGTCGCATCGAGTCTCGCATCGTTTTTCAAAGCACTCGAAAATGCTGGAAAATGTTGCTTTTTTTTTGGTTGACAGATTGAGCAGACTGAGCGAGACAGAGCCAGATAGCGAGACAGAGATAGAGAGAGAGAGCTCAACTTCGAAATTGAAGTGCAATGCATAAAGAACTCTTCTCTACTCTACTCTAGAGTCAATGATGCTGAGATGCTGATGAAGTTTTGTTAATAGATGAAATTGAAGTCTTTGAGTACGACAGTGACACACACACATACACACACACACTGTGAATGTGATATGTAAGTGTAGGCATTGTCATTGGCTTAAGGCATTGAACAGCTGCTGTAGCTGTATGTTGTGTGTGTCTGTGTGTGTGTGTTTCTGTTGTTGTTTGCATGCCATTAAAGGCGCAAACGTTTGACCATGGCTTGGAAATTGTTTAGCAATGTGATAATTAGGCCAGGCACAGACCAGAGAGCTAAAATGCAAAGCTAAACGTATAACGTCAATTTGCTGTGCAAACACACACAGACACACGTGTATATTCTACATATTATATAAAGCAAAGTGTGTGTGTTTGTACCCTTAGCTTTCTAACAAAATGAAAACAAAACTCGAAACGTTTCCTAATTATGTTATATGTGCGCGCAAGTCAATGCTTCAACTCTGCCTCAATGCATGAGTGAAAGGCAAAACAAAGTGTGAGTGGGAGTAGGTGGTAGGGGTAAGGGGTACAGTCAGAGACAACAACAAACAGCAATTACACGCGTTTATATTATTCAAATCCGACGTAAATGTAATTAAGCTCATGAGAATTAAACGTAAATTTATTTTGCCACCAACTGTTGGAATCGCTCGTTAAACCCAACAACAACAACAGCAACAGCACAAAACGTGCAAATCCTTCTCCAACTCTTCTTTTCTCCTTCCACCCTCTCTCTCACTCTCGCTCTCTATTTTTCTGCTTTTCCCCTCTCCTCGCATAGCTAATTTTCTATGCGTGTGAAGTGAGGTAAAATACTTGGAATTACGGTTTTTGGAGTTTTCGGGGGTTTTCGGGTTTTTTTTCCTTTCTATTTTTGGAGGTTTAGGTTCGTATTGTTGGGAAGTGGAGGGACGGGCGGGTGTTTGCTTTCTTTTCTGGTCGCGTGTCGCATATAAATTGGCTCATTGCTTGCTTTACTTGTGTGCCGTAATTTCTTTTTGATAAGCATTCGGCTCAGTTCTCTCTTTCTGCTGTTGTCATCTGCTTTTTTTTCACTCCTTTACTTTTTTTTGTTGCTCCTTGATATATGCGCGTTTATTTTGTCGGCACATAAAATATAAGTGGAAATTGAGTTTGAGAATGGTGAAAAAATAAAATGCGGAAATTAAAGGAATATAATAAATAGAAATAGGAAAATAAAAAACAAAAAAAAAAAATTGAAAAAATATTGTGGTAGAATGTTAAAAAAATGTAAAATAAAATAAAAATAAAAAAAAATAAATTAATTTAAATGCTAAAAATAAAAGCAATTAAAATATGAAAAAAATAAAATTAATGAAAATTAATTAAATTAGGCTTTGATAAAATTTTAATAGAAAAATTTAAAATATTTAATAAAATCAATTTAAATTAATAGTAAAAGGAATTAAAATATGCAATAAATTTTTTAAATATTTAATAAAATCAATTTAAATTAACAATAGTAAAATTTATGAATAAATGAAATTTATTTGCAGATAGTAAAGAAATTTTTATATATATATGTGCCAGCAAATTTTTGACAAATAATATTTATTGAAATAACAATTTATGCTTTGAGAGGGGCGAACGCTTCAAATTTCTGCATAATAATTTCTATTTTTATCTAACGATTTTCATTTTTAGCTTAGACAAACAAATTTCCTTTAGCTTCCTTTTACGGCACATGAACTAAATCCGTGCCAAAAATCTAGAATCTATTTTCCAAAAAAAAAAAAAAAAGAATTGTTATGCTTATGATTTCGTCTTTCCTTCATCGTCGTCGTCTGTCGTCTTCGTTGTCGTTGTCAACATTTGACAACATTAAAAACCAATCAAGCTCATTGTCACATAATCAGCTCGCACACAGACTAGAGTTCATAGATAATACACACATACTACATATAATATACACGCACATTCAAACACACACAGACGCAGATGTGAATATATTTTATAAAAGTTTTTTTTTTTTATTTTTTGATATTACTTTTTATAAAGTCAGTTCGCCGGTTGGTTGACTGTGCTATCATAGAGACGAAGAATAGAATAGCGTATGGGGAATGTGTGTTTGATAATGGCAGAGGGGGATGATAGGGGAGGGGGGGAGTAGAAGAGTGTGTGTGTGTGTAGAGAGTCAACTCTTTGGCTGTCACATAATAGTTTTGGCTTATGAAAACAAATTCAATTTGGAAGCTGCTTATGGAAATGTTTATGCAAGACGTGCGCAAACTAAGTGTGTGTGTGTGTGTGTGGGAGAGAGAGAGGGACAGAAATATAGCAAGGGATAAGCAGTGGTTGATAGTGAGAGAAGGGCGGAAAGTGCGAGTGACAGTGGTTGGAGGGAGAATGACGAGAACGTTAGCTGGAAAATTAATGTCACATGACAGAGTGAGCAAGCGACGAGTGTGTGTGTGGGCGTGGCTGGAATGCATTTTAGTCAGATAAACAAGCGCCAACAGAGAGAACGAACGAGCAAGGGAGGGAGAGACGAGCATATGAAGGTTTTGCCATGACTCTTGGTACAGTTAACTGCAAAAGTTGACTCTGACAAATTGAAAATCATTGAACAGCAGTGAAAGTAAAATGCACACCTAAGCACCAGTAGTAGGAAGAGCAGGCAGAGGGGTAAGCGAGTGTTGGGTATGTATTACACAATATGTGACGCTCGTTGAAAAATAGTATAGCATACATTTAAGCAAATTGCAATTAAGGGTTGCCAACGTTTTGCACAATGCTTTTGTTTTTTTTTGTGTATTTTGTTTGTTTATCCGATAAACATGAAATGCCATGAAAAACCTCAACCTCCACCTACTGGGGCCGCCGTGCGCTCACACACACTCACACACAGTCGTAACCATTCGACAAAGTGCGCCAATATGCCACAAAGTATGCAACAATTTGCAGCATAACTACTTTGTAAGCTCGCTCTCTCTCGCTCTCGCTCTTTCTCTCATTCTTTCACTTTTGCAATAAATGCCACATAAATGTTGCATATGCCGTATGGGTTGCCATTTTATTTATCCTAGCTTTTCGACTCCTGTTCTCTGCTCTCAGCGCTTGCAGAGGTGTAGAGATGATGGCGGCAGTTTTAATGGATCCTCACACACACACACTGTATATTTATGTGTTAGTGTGTGCCCCATTTTGTTGCCATTTTTCACTTGCCGCCATGTTGCACTTTTCTAACAAATTGATGAACGCTCTGAGCTTTGCTGCTGCTGCTTCTGTTCCTCTTGCTACTGTAGCATCACGTTTTTGCAGCATATAAAGCTATGTGTGTGTTTGTGTGGGGGAATGTGGCACATTGGAAGTGTTTATAGGTGCCACTGCTGTTGCTGTTTCTACTGCTGCTGCTACTAGCTTGTTGCTTGTTTGTTTCTCGTTGATTTGAAGTTTATTTAGTTGTCATAAAACAAGCCAACGGCTGTTCAATTTATGGATATACACATACATATATACGCTGGGATACTGGATATATGTATATATACCATATATATATTCCCCTTTGGCTTTTCGCCATTGTTGCCCCATACATTTGCTATACGCGCACTGTTGCTAAGTTCCACAACATAAATACTAATGAAACACTGACACAAATGTGCAAAATAGAGTAAACTAAGAACTCTAACGCACGACGGTGTTGCCAAAAATTTTCTTATTCATTGTTGCCAATTTTCACAGTCAAGCACTACTTTCTCTTTTACTTAATACAAATAGAAATGGAGTAAGCTAAGAACTAAAGCGCACTGTTGCCTATTTTCAGAGTTGAAATTTATTTAAATGCGCTGTTGCCAATTTTTAATGTTGAAATTTATTAATGCACTGTTGCCAATTTTAAAATAAAATAATTAAAATGCGCTGTTGCCAATTTTCACAGGTGAAGTAATCAAAATGCGCTGTTGCCAATTTTCACAATTGAAAATTATTAATGCGCTGTTACCAAATTTCACTGAATTATTAAAATGCGCCGTTGCCAATTTTCACTGAATTATTAAAATGCGCTGTTGCCAATTTTCACAGGTAAAATTATTAAAATGCGCTATTGCCAATTTTCACTGTTGAAATTTAAATTAAAATACGCAGTTACCAATTTTCACAATTGAAAATTATTAATGCGCTGTTGCCAATTTTCACTGAAATTTATTAATGCGCTGTTTCCAATTTTCACTAAAAATTTATTAATGTGCTGTTGCCACCCAGAAGTTTCTCTCCTTTCTCATTCTGTTTATAGTAGTAATACAAACATAATTTATTTCTTTATCTAGCCGCTGGCTGGTAACGATAAACTTGAAGCACAGTTTCCTAATACATTTTAGATTAAAAACTACTTCTACTTGGCATATTTTAAGTTTATCTTCTTCATCTCTTATTCTTTACATAGCGACAAAACAGTTGACAAACTTCTTTAGTTTTGAGCATGTGCGTGCGTGGCATGTGCGCGCACTGGCGCGCGTAGTCAAAGTTAGTTCTAATAAAGTTGGCAAATAAAAATTCCTTTAAATATGGCAGCAATTGCAAATTGTTAAACAAGAAGTTATTCCAACAGTTGTTAGCAAAGTGGCAACGACAACTTTCTATGCAATTTACATTATTGCACTTAATTGTGGTCCACGTGTCGTATGAGTTACTAGCATGCAAATAAAGTGAAAGAGGAGTATGGGGAAAGCAGTAGCAGCAGCAGCAGCAGGTCAAAAGGTAAATTTGCTGTCGCACACTTAACGCTTCATAAAAAAACTAAACTGCAACTTCCGTTTGTTTTGGTTGCGGCGGCAAGCTCAGGCAACACTTCCTTTCTCTCTTTCTCTAGCCGCTAAGTACTACACGCTGGCTCGAAAAGTTGTTTTAGCTCATAATCTAAAATAATTTGTGTGTGCGCGTGGAAAATTTACACCTGAGCGCTGAGCAGCAAGCGAGCCATTGCTGCCTTGAGCAGCAGCAGCAATCGTTGCCATCGTCGTCGCCTTGCGTGTGAAAAATTTTCCAGCAATTGCATGCAACAATTCCCGAAATGCTTAAACATTTTAGGCACGCTTCCGACTACTGCTACTACTGCTGCTGCCCCGAGGGTGTGAATTTTCTTTTTATACACTAAATATACTTTTTTTTTTTTGCTATATATAATATATACTACTATGTATACATTGTGTGTTGGACCTTTAGCTGACCAAAAAAAATAAAATTGGAGGAGTGAAACTTAAGGCAGCAGCAGTAGCAGCTAGCAATTTCGCTTGGTTGCGCCGCGTCACGCATACGCCCCATGTGCCGGGCAACAAATCAGCGACTCGACTGTGAATTTCAATTAAAGCTCACTCACTCACTGTGTAAGAAGACTTTGTGGACACACAGAGAGAGATGAAGAGAGAGAGAGAGAGAGAGAGAGAGAGAGAGACCCTCGAGTGTGTAGTTAAAATGAATGACTATGTTTTTACCCCCTTATTTTGCTCTAGAATACAACAAGCACGACAAGTGCTGATTTCCCATACTTGCCTCCAGCTGTGGCACGTTTGGCAAACGCTTCTCTTAATATATATATTGACTAGCTAGCAGCATGGTTTGAATGTATTTGCTGCTGCTGCTTGCTGCTGCTGCTATGCGTGTGATTAGACTCTTAGGCGTGTGGCGATACTGCTGCTGTTGTTGCTACTATGTTGTTTTGCCACTATGATGGTGATGCACGCTTCATCCAAAAAAAGAATTTGCCAAAAATTTATCTACGGCTTATTTGCTTAGGGCCAAGTTTTAAATTGAAACGTGCTGGCAACTTTTTTGATTGGCTTCAGCTTTTTGGCTGGTATGGAGCGGGCGGGACACTACTACTGACTGGGACTTCAACACTAACATTCACGCTTTAAAAATCGCACGCAGCATGCAAACGGATTAAAAGCTTTGTTGAATTTTCAAAAAAAAAAACCTGTCTGATTTCTCTAAGAATTTTTTACTATGCACAAAAATAAACTAGCAAAAACATTGCTTGCAATTTGACCAAGAAAAAATAACAAGAAAAAAATGGTCAACGCTCAAAACTAACAAGCATGAAGAAAAAAAAAAACCGAGAAAAAAAATGCAAAAAAATAAATAAACATCAGCATCAAGTGTTGGTGTTGCCATTGCTGTTACTGCTGCTACTACTGCTGCTGCTTTTCTTTTATATAAATATTTTGTCAGGTTTAGTTCGTTGGAAGCGTCATAAACAAACAGTTGCCACTGGCAATGGCAACTGACTTTTTTTTTTTCAGCCAGCAACTAAATCAAATCAAAACAAAAGCGCATGAGAAATTCAGGTAGAAAATATTTAGAAAGAGATTCTGGCAGATAGAGAAGTGTGCAAGAGTGTGAAAGAGATAGACATGTGTGTGTACTAAGAGTTAGTTAGAATGCAAATTTAGTTAGTTTGTCATATAAAAAAAAAAACATTGATAAATATTTCATAACTTTAAAAATAAATTTTAAAGCCTTTGTTTCTTCTACTGCTGCTGCTGCTGCTGCTCTTGCTTTTCTCGCACATGTGTTGAAAGTTAATTAAAAGTCTTAAGTGCTGCTGGTTTATTGGATACTACACACGCTCTCGCGACATTTTCGACAGTTTTGTGTAACGCCGCTTTTTCGCTTTATTTATAAACGCTTGAATATCGTTGGGGACTTTACGAGAGTTGTGTTGCGGTTGCGGATTGGGTTTTGCTGCCGCTGTTGCTGTTACTGTTGCGGTTAAATCTTTGTGACTGTTATTGGCCCCTTTTTTTGCCTTTTTGCCTAAAATGTTTTCCCCCAGACTCTGTGAAAATTGCATTGCAACATCGCCATAAAAACCGAAAAGGGATAACAGCTAAAAAAAAAAAAAATGTTTGTGCCTTTTATATTTTTCATAGGACCAAAAAATTCAATTAACTTTTGCTTACCAAAAACCGCAACTGACACATAACGATGAGGGCTTCCCTTGGCCCACACATCTATTGCTTTTACTCTTTAATAAATATTTCTTGCTACTTTTGGCCAACACACACACACAAACACACATACACAAACATTTTGCATGCAACAACAATGAAAAAATAAAAAAAAAACAAAGAAAAAAAATCAAGGAAAATATATTTAAATTTTTTATTTATTTTAATTTTTTGTTTATTTTTTTAATATATTTTTATTTTTCCTTTTTTTTTTTGTTAAATATTTTGAAATTGTTGTTGCATGCAAATAAAAAAAAAATTATATAAAAAAAACGAAACGAAACAAAACAAAACAAAATACGAACTGTAGTTGCAACAATACAAACACAAGTAGCGACACATCGCAACAACAACCACCACAACAACAACCAACATCATCACCACCACCACCAACAACAACAACACCACCACAACCACCACCACCACCACCAACAACAACAACAACTTGTTGCCCCAGCTCAAACGCACAATCTTGTTCCATTTAAAGAGCCACCACTATTGGGACCAGGCACCGCCTTCCCACCATTCGGTGCACCCGAATATCATCCCACCCAGCCGGATAACTGGAAGGGCGCCGCTATCCATCCAACTGGACTCATGAAGGAGCCAACTGGTGTTGTGGCCGGACGCAATGCGCCAGTTGCTTTTGCCCAGCAAGGACAAGCTCAGGTGAGTATATCAATCCAATGAAACTGAAACAAAAAACAAAATTCCTTCCTCTATTCTCACTACTCCTTTGGCTTGGACTACGCAACGTTGTCATTTTCATAAATATAATTTTTCATTTTAATTATAATATACAATTTTCTGCACACGTTGCAATCCAAAGCCAGAGCAAATTCTACTTTCTCTTTTCCCAGTATTTATTTATTTATTTATTATTTTTTTTATGCTTGTCCTTTATATTCAACGTTAAACCACAAGCAAATCCTTGTCGTCGCCTACTGCAGCTGATGCAGTTGGACAGCAAATTTAATTAACTTGTTGTTAACGTTGTTCTACATCTCACTGTCTCTCTCTCTCCCTCTCCTATCTCTTCATTTCCCCTTCTTTATTCGTCTCTTTATATAACGCTTTTACTCTTCTTCTTCAACCCACAGGGCTCTGTCATGATGGTCTATGGCATGGACCATGACACTTCAAACACAGATAAACTCTTCAATTTGGTCTGCCTCTATGGCAATGTCGCACGGGTAAGTTTTTTATACTACTCTTACTTATATTTTATATCTCTCTCTCTCACTCTCGCTGTTGAGAAGAAACTCAATTAATTTGTTAAATATTATATCGCGACTTTTGCATACTACACAATCTGCGATGAGATTTATTAATTTATCGTTGTATAAGCCTAAAGACAACTTAATTATTTTTTTATGATAAACGAAAAACAGAAGGGGAAAAATATTTAATGCTTAATTACAATTAAAAATATAAAAATATTTTAAAATATAAATATAAAATTATAAAATATGAATAAATAATATGTATAAAAAATATTTTAAAATACTAATGTATAAAAATATTTAAAAAAAAAATACGAATACCAAAAAAAAAATATTTAAAAAAAATACAAATACCTAAAAAATACAAATATATAAAAAATATTTTAAAATATTTATAAAAAAATATTTTAATATATATATAAAATAAAAATTTATAAATGTAAAAGTATAAAAAATATTTTAAAATATAAATATAAAATTATAAAATGAATAAATAATATGTATAAAAATACAAATTCATAAAAATATTTAAAAAAAAATACAAATACATAAAAAAAAATATTCCAAAAAAGAATTACATAAATACATAAAATATTTTTTTGAAATACAAATGTATAAATTTAAAATCTATAAAATTAAAATCTATAAAAAAAATAATTATAAAATAAAAATAAAATTATAAATGTAAAAGTATAAAAAAAAATATTATAAAAAGTAAACAACTTTTTTTTTTAAATACAAATGTAGAAAAATTAAAAAAAAAAAAAAAAAACAAATGTAGAAAATATTTCTCCGCTTAAAGCAATTCATTTCCAAGATAAATGTGAATCTTTTTGCAGTTAACTTTAACAATAAATTGTGAAGTGTTTAAAGAAAACGCTTTCATTTAATTTGTTGTATCATCTACACAAATATGAAAAATGTGACCTTTACAGAAAAGGATGAAGCAAAAAGGATTGTAAGCCCTAACAACAAAAAAAGTCCTTAAACTTGCACTTAGCCAGATGACAAGAGTTTAAAAAGACGCGTTTTTTTTTATATTGCGTCTGGTTTCGTCAGCAAAAATTTTTGTTGGCTAAAAAAGAAGCTCCGCTTGAAAAAAGGTGTTGCTAGTCACCAAAACCGCAAGACATACTTTGTCTGTCTGTCTGTCTGCCTGTCTGTTTGTCTGTGGTTATATGCTTCATTTGTAAATGTGCAAATAAAACGAAAGGCAATAAAAACGAAAGCAGAGAAGAAAAAGGACAGAGAAAGCTAAAGGCCGCCAGCATATACAGCTAGCTACAGCAACAGCAGCAGCAGCGGCAGTAGTCGCGTCGTCGGGTCAGTTGGGCCGACGAAACACATTTAGATAAAGCGTTTTAGATTAATGCTTTGGACATGTGCAAGGAGTAAGAGGAAGAGAGGAATAGAGAAAGTATAGAAAAGGGAAAGGAGTTGAAGTAGAAGTGCTGCTGATACTGTGCCGCCTACGGGGGCAGCAATCAATGCAGCGTCAGCAGCTATTCAAAAAAATGAAATGTAAAAGCAATTGATATCGCTTCAAGCTACACAAGTTTGTTTTTTTTTTTTGATCCAACATTTTTGACAAATCACAAAAAAAAAGTAGAAAAAATGAAAAATATCCATTAAGAAAAACGAAAAAGAAGCGAAGAAAACCTTTGCCCAAATGACAATTCAAATGGGGCGCGCATTGTGCGCTGAGCGCGCTTTGGGAGCATTTAGCACAACTATTGTCTGTCAAGGCAACCAGTCACCACCCCAACCCCCACCGCTCTCTCTATTACAGAAAACGTGGCATCAGAAAAGAAAAAGAAACGCGAACACAAAAATAGAGAAAGAAAAAAAAGGTTTCTCCTAGGCAACAGTGGTAGGACAACAGGAGTCGCTTTCATTTTATTGCCACTAAGTTGCTTTTGCGTCAAGTCCTTTGACAATTGTGTTGCGACAACAAGGACAAGAGAGAGAGAGAGAGTCGAACTAAACTGAAGTTGACTTGCCTCTCTCCCCCCCCCCATCACCACTTCCTTCTGTCACTTTCTCTATGACTTGGTTTCTGCTTTGTTTATTTAATGCGCACTGCAACCATTGCCTCACTTCTTGCCCCACCTCTTGCTATCCTTGAGATATACGCTAAAAATATACAAAGAGGAAAAAAAAATGGGGAAAAGTATCTAGGGAATTGTATACGAAAATCGCTAAGCGAGACTTGCATTAATATATGGTGGGAGAATAGTAGATTTGAGTATGGGGACTATGGAACTAGCTAAAGTTCATAAAATTTAACCCTAGTTTATTTCTCTTTGTCCTTGACTCTTGAAAAACTTAGTAGAAATTTTTCATGCACATAGCACTAATTGCCAAAAAGGGGGGCAGTAAAAGCATCTGGCAACTTCAGTTCATTTCACTGCTAATAATATAGCTTGTTATTATATTTTGAAAACATCTGGCAACGCCATATCCGAAACTAGTTTCCACTTCATAAATTCGCGCAATTTTTCAACAATTGCGCACCATTAGGCAATTTCATTTCAACTGCTGCTGCTACTGCTTGCTTGCTGCTTGCTCTTTCTCCTCTTCTCTCTCTTCTCTTACTCTCACATATTGAAAGTGGCTTCGGTTTTACACCCATCCACAATTAAATGCAATTTACGCGCTCAAAAAAAAGGAAAAAAAAAACTTGATCAGCAGCCACTAAAAGCAAAATCCTGACAAAGAGTTGGGCGACTGTTCAGTCCGTGGTCAAAGTGCTGGATGGTGGCCGAGGGGCAGTGTGTGGCCGGCCACTGAATGTTGACTGAGCTTTTGTATGGGAAAGGGGGGGAAATAGTTGTTGAATAAGTTTTGGTTTAGTTTTGTTAGGCTAGGAGTAGGAGTTGGGGCTGAAGATGAGGAGGCGAGCGGCGGGCTAGTGGACGATAATTCAAGGCGAGGCAATTTAGTTCACAATATTGTTGTTGTTGCTATTACTAGTGCTGCTGCTGCTGTTGCAGCTTTGAGATTTATTACAAACTTCCTGTCCGAGACGGAAACTACTCATTAGCCATTAAAAATGATTATGCGCAAACATTATTCACTGTGGCTCAAAGCCACAAACATACATTTCTCCTATGCAACTCCTACGGACCTCCTACTACTGCTCCTACTGCTGTTGCTGCCTCCCGTTCGATCCTTTATTTCTTTCTTTCTCTGACATACATGTGCTATGTGTGTGTTTGTATGCTCTTGAACCTCATTATAAACTAACATATGTGTGTGTGTGTTACGCCGAGAGAGGTGTATATGTATGTGTGGGCGCACACATCAGTTTATGGTCGGACATGTTTGAATTGCGAATGAGAAATTGATGGCCACTCAATCAAAGTGCTGCTGCCTGAGCTTTTGCCAGCTCCTCTTGTCTCTTTTTCCGCCTGCTCTCTTAGCTCTTCTGTCTCTTCCTTACTGCCTAGTGTTAATGTGCGTCCCCTCTCTGTTTGTTTGTTGTGTGGGGGCGTTAGGCGTATCAATTCATGATGATATGAGCATCATTTGCCTCCACGGCATGTGCTGTAGATTAGCGTTATAAAAAAAAAAAAAAAATACCAAAAGTGAGGACAAGGAAATAAAATAAAATATGCTAAAAGTTTAAGCGCCAATGCTAAAATACTATAAAAAAAAAAATAATACTAAGCATTATACATAAATCGATAAAAAAAAAATTTCTTACCGTATCACTAAAATATCGATAAATAACTTTAACGTCTTCTCTCCTCTCTCTTTTTAATGCTGACTTTATTTTTAGCTTGTTTCAATTGTTCAGCAAAAATGATAAAAAAAAAAAACAGAAACCCTAAAAAAAATACCAATAAAATACCAGATGTTTATTCTTGCTTGTAAGAAAAAAAAAACCTATCAATGCTATAAAAAAACAGTCTATTCGCACACAAATTTTTAAGATAAGGGTATCAAATTAGGATTAGGAATCTCTCTCTCACATACACAAATCTCACTTTTTCCCTATGTGCTATGTGTACATCCAACATCCAATAAGTCAAGCCTCATAGACTTTGACATTAAATTTTTACCCCAAAAGAAAAAAAAAGGAGAATGAAAGATGAAGGATAGAACCAAAAAAAAAAAAAAAAAATCCCTCTCTGTAAGATATTTGATTATCCCTTTGGATAAGGGGCAATCAAGCAACAGATGAGCTACAGATGCTTCCTCTGCTCTACATACACTTCGTAATAATGCTTTAGGCTCTACACCTGCCTCTTGAGTATGCCTATCTATCTCTCTCTTACTCCCCCTCCCAGTTCCTGTCCCTGTCCCTGTGTTTGTATGTGATTTGTAATTTTTAAAGCATACATCAGGGTGCTGCTGTGCTTTGCTTTGGGTTCTCGGGGTCCATTTTGCTATGTGCGTTGCATATTTTATGTAGCTTTTTCCAGCCAATTTCATGCAAGAGCTAAAACTAGAAGCGCCCGCATTGTCGACATCCACATCGTACTCATCGTCATCGTCCTCTTAATCCTTAAAAGCTTTCTTACTTTGGCGGCAATATTGAAAGCAATCTGGTTAATTATTTCGATGAAGTCATCCTCAAATTGTTTTCCGACCTCCCCCTCCCCCCTTGCTTTTTTTTCTTGTTTTGTTCAGGTTAAATGGCTTGACACAAATGCCAAATCAAGGCTAAAAAGTCAGGCCAAAAAAAAAACGAAACATTTGCTGACAGCGAACAAATTGCAAATGTTGCAAATGGCCAAATTGTCGAAATGCCTTTAAAAAGGCAACTAGCTAGAATATAACTATAGTAGAACAACTGAGCCAACAACAATGACAACAACAACAACAAGAGAACAACAACAATGTGAACAACAATCACACGCAGTCAATTAAATGCGCATTAAAAAAGCATTTGGAGTTAAAGCTATGGGGAATTCATTGTATGTCCGGATATGGTAAAGGCGGAGGGAGGAAGACTACTTGGAGACTATGGCAGGTTTAGGGAATTGGCAACTCCTTTTGCTGCCACTGTCGGTCCTGCTGTTACTGTTGGTCAGCCAATATATATATATATATATATATATAATATACTTTCCCATTGTTGTCACTCGCTGTTGTTGTTTGTGTTGCTGCGCTGCGCGTGAGCAATTAAATCAAACGGCAACAGACGCCACGGCACATTGAGCAGCTAAACAAAAGGGCAACTATAGGGTATTAATGGGGTATTTAAGAGGTATAAAAAGAGCTATGGCAAAATGCCTGCAATTTCAATATTTATGGAAAGTAAATTTATATAAAAATATATATAAAAAAAATATATAAAAAAAAATAAAAAAAAAAATATATAAAAAAAATATAAATAAATAAAATAATATATAAAAATGAAATTTAAGCTATTTTAAAATATTTAAAATTTGAAATAAAATACAAGAAAAATATAAAACGAATAAAAAGATATTATATAATATAAAATTCAAACATAAATTAAGATACCAAAAAAAAATCAAATTCCAAAATATATAAAAAAAAATAAATTAATAAAAAATAAAAAAAAATAAATTAATTCAATGTATACAAAAAAAATTAATATATACTAATAAAAATCCTAAAAAATATAAAAAAAAATAATTGAAATATAAAAATATTTAAATATTTATGGACGTCGTATAAATATATAAATATATATAATAAATTTAATAATAATTTAATTTTAATAAATTAAAAAAAATAAATAATCTAGAAAAATTATCTAAATTATTTTATGAAATGAAGAAAACTAAAAAAAATAAATATTATAAAATAAGCTTTAACATATTACAGCGTATACCTTTGGCACAGCAAAAATGTTTTGGTTGATTGCGCATTGTTTTAATTAACGCAACATACGCATGAAAGTATTTAATGGGAATTGTTTTTCCACAGAGGGAGAGAGAGAGAGAGGAGATAAGGACAGAGACAATGCTCTGGCTAGTAGGCCAATGGGGGAGGGGCAGGTAGTTACAGTGAGAGATATGAGAAATAGCTGGACAAAATAGGTAAAAGGGCAACACAGCTCATTAGACACGCACCAAAATGATGGAACCTGCTGTGTTACTGCTACAACTGATATTGCTACTGCTACTGTTGTCCGTGCTACTGCTACTGCTGCTATTGTCCGTACTCCTGTAGTCTGTCCAGTTGTGCTGTGGTGGTGACCAGTCAGCCATGAAGAGAGCGCTCTTTGATTTGTATTTTGTATGAAATATCCTAGCGCCTCCTGTTTTGCGTGTTGTTGCCCTTGCCCCGAGGGATAACCTCAGTGTCGTCGTGTGGCGAGAGATTTCTCATAAAAATGCCTTTTGTTTTTAGCCGCTGCCCCTTATAGAAAGAGAGAGAGAGAGAGAGAGAGAAAAAGGGGGATGGGAGATTGGTTGATATTGTGCTTGTGTGGTTGGTTTATTCGCGAGCGTCGTCTCATCGGGCTATCTGCGCGCTTTCTGCCTCACTGATTTATGGTCTATATTTATTTATATACATTTTTATTTTCGTCTTATTTTTATTTTTATATGATTTCTAGCCTGGTCGCCATCGTCAGCCGCCGCCACCAGTCGCTGCTATCAAAAATGTTACGTGTCTGGCTTTGCTTGACGAAAAAGAGAATATAGTCTTGTTGTTGATTGGCAAAAGGGGAAGGGGTTGAGGTTAATAGAGCAAGAGTGTGGGGAGTGTTAGAGAGAGAGAGAGAGAGAAAGAGAGAGAGGGTTTCGATAAGCCTCATTTAGTTTTTTTTTTTTGTTTCCCACTCTATTATTCGTTATGCGGCCTGTTTTTATTCAAGCGTATGCATATATATATATGATATATATATGTATATATCTCTTGGCTTTTATATAGCAGCCCATAAACTAAAGTTATAATAGACTCTGGAAAGTGTTTGCCTCTTCACTGTTTGCATTTTAGCTTATTTTGACCTAACTAAGCTTTTGATCCTTTCATTTTATTTTAATTTTAATAGAATTTAACCTATTTTCACACACACACATACACATATGCAGCACACGTGCTGATTTATAATCTCTTTTGGGAGTATTATATTATTTACTGCTTAATTAATGTGCAATTTCTGCTTTTTTTTTTTTTGTTTTTGGCGACTTGTCAATTTTAAGTTGCAAATTAAACAATGAATTTTTTATCGTTTATTCAGTCGAGCGTCCCTAATATAAATAAATAAATATTTGGTAAATGAAACTAAGCTGTGGCATTAAATAAATAAATTGGTTTAAAATTTAGTTGAAATTAGAAATTAAATAAAATTTGTATGCACAATTTGATAAAATATTGCATTTTATAAGCTTAGACTTTTAGCATATAATTTGTTGGCAGTATATAAATAATTTGCTCTCTCGTTCTTGCACACAATGTGAGTCTTGCAGCTTGCATTACTCAAAGCTTCCGAGAGAGAAAAAAATCAGCATTACGCCACTTGACTTGATTTGCTTTTGCTTGTTACTTGTCCTGCCTGTCTCTGTCTGTCTGTCTTGTTTGTTTGCCTGTCACTTTCAAGTGGAAACTGGTCCAAAAGACTAAGAGCCGCCTTAACTAACAACAACAAAGACTGGCCTGCAATTAAAGTGGCCAAATTGCCAGCAGTTTATAACTGAAATTGACCCAAAACTTGCACAAATACAAATACAGATTGTGCAATCGCGCAACTTGAATTGAAAATCAAAATCAATTTACAAATAAATTAAAAAAAAAATACCAAAAATAAATGCAGCAAATTAAGCGCACACAAAATGACATTTGTATAACTGCATTTGGAATTTTTTTTTTCCATTTTCATGCGTATGTTGCACCAAATTGAGGCATAGCTCAAAAAAGTAAAATAAAATTGCTAAAACAGGTGGAAAAACTCGTTTTCACCTATTGAGTTCAATGCCTGACGGTAGCAGCTGCTTGTAGCAGCAGCAGCGGCAATAGCAGCAATAGCAACAGTAACAGCAGCAAATTTGCGGCTATTGCAAATTAAATTTGCCAAGTTTTAAACAAGTTAACGAAGCAACACGCCAGCGCCAAAATGGCCAATAGATTTTTCACTTTCACTATTCTCTCTCTCTCTGCGTCTATGTTGTAATTATATTGCACTCGAAAATAATTTTTCTTCGTTATGGTTAATTAAGGTGCCAAGTGAAAAGTGTTTCTTTTATTTTTACATTTTTTTTTTTTTTGCTACCAGAGCTTAGTCTTCACAGTAATAAAAAAAAAACAATAGCAATAATATTTAAGCATTTGGAAAGTGCAGTAAAACTTGCCGAAAAGTGTTGACCGACCATTAACTGTAGCATGTGTTTTTCCTCTTATTTTTTTAGACCCCCAATTAGTCGCCGTCCATCATTTTTTTTTGGTAATTTCCAAAAACTAAGCCTCATTTAATGATCATTTTTGTGTGAATAATGCTACGCCCCCACATCACATTTTATTTTTTAAAGGCATTTTAATGCATTAATATTAGTGGAAGAGTCTACAAATTGCGGCATCTTAAATGTGCTATTAAAAGTTGGCAAGGGATGAGATGAAAAACTCGTAAAAAAAATAAAATTATAATAAAAATTAATCGAAAGTAAAGCAAAATGCGGTCGACCGATGGGGGGGGAGGGCAAATAAGTATAGAAATAAATAAAAAAAATATATATAAAAGAAATAAAATAAATAAAAAAAATATAGAAATTAGAAGTAAATTATAAAAAAAAAAAAAATATATTGCGCTTAAAATAAAAATAAAATAAGAAATAAAATAAAATAATAAAGTAAAAATATAAAAATTAGAAATAAATAATAAATTAAAATAAAAAAAATACAAATCAAATAAATTAATATTAAAATAAATATAAAAAAAAATATAATTAAGCAAAAAATAAAGAAATTTGTTTTAAAATATAAAATATTGCACTTAAAATGAAAAAATATAAATCAAAATTAAATTAGGCAAATTAATATTTAAATTTAAATAAATATAAAAAAAAGAAAATTAAATGAAATTAATTATTTGTATAAAATATTTATTAAATATATATATAAATAAACAGACAATAACATAAATATATATAAAATGTATATAAACTTAACACAAACTATTTGTGGCAATTTGTCACGTTCGACCCAAAATACAAAATTAAATGAAAAATGTTACGGGAATATACAAGTGTGTACATATATACATATATATATATCTAAATGTATTTATATATATATTATATATAATATTAAACGTGTGTGTGTGCTTGTTGCCTTGTTATAGAGAGCACAATGGATGACAAATTAAGGATGTCATTCAATTTGATAATTTCATTTTGTAGTAAATTTTAAATTGAATTCAATAAAAGAGAAAGGAAAAAAAAAAAAATTTGCTGAGCTGGGGTTTTGGCCTCTAGCGTTGGCTTTGGCTTTGGGTTAGCGTGTGTAGAGGTTGAAGTTCTTGTTAACATGGGTTAAAGAGAGACAGAGATAGAGAGTGAGTGCCAGTCTCTATACACTGTGAGAAAATTCAATCAAATGGCAACCGTGTCGACAGGTCAACACTCGACAGTTGACAGTTGTCGTTGGGTTGGTTGGTTGGTTGAGTGTTCACTACGAATGTGTATGTGTGTGTGTGTGAGTTGAACTGTGCATAAGTATAGCGTATGTCTCTCTGTATATATGTATGGAGTTTCTGGGGTGTAGGAAGAGAGCAACTCTAGGGGTTAGTTGTATAGAATGCCGCCTGCTATATAATTGCATTTATTTACATTTGCGACACAAATTGAGGTGACAGTTGCAAGTTGTTGCAGCCTGACAAGTGGCACACTGAATATAAAATGTGCAAACTATGACAAGCAACACACAGACACACACAGCTTTAAGCGCAGCGCCTGTAAAAATAAAACTTTACTTTAGTTATCATAGTTTACAAGTAAAATTCAACTAAAACTTTAATATAAATTTTCTTTGAATTTTTTTTTGCAGATCAAGTTCTTGAAGACCAAGGAAGGCACCGCCATGGTCCAAATGGGCGATTCGGTTGCTGTTGAACGTTGCGTGCAACATTTGAATAACATTCCCGTTGGCTCTGGCGGCAAAATACAGATTGCATTCTCAAAGCAAAACTTCCTATCGGAGGTTATCAATCCATTTTTGCTGCCGGATCATACACCCAGCTTCAAGGAGTATACTGGCTCCAAAAATAATCGTTTCCTATCACCGGCTCAGGCCAGCAAGAATCGCATTCAACCACCGAGCAAAGTAAGTAACACACTGTAATATAATATCGAAATATTATAGATTCTTATAATTTTTCTTATATATTTTTTTTTCTCTATTTAGATCTTGCACTTCTTTAACACACCGCCCGGTCTGACCGAAGATCAATTAATTGGCATCTTCAATATTAAGGAAGTGCCAGCTACATCTGTGCGTCTATTCCCCTTGAAGACGGAGCGTTCATCATCGGGTCTGATCGAATTCCCAAATATTTCTCTAGCTGTCCTGGCTATCATGAAGTGCAACCATCTGCCTATTGAGGGTAAAGGTGAGATAGTGTTGTGTTTAAGTGTTATTCAAAAAAATAAAAAAAAAATTCGAAAAAAATTGACAATGAAAAGAAAGATCACAAAAAGAAAAGCAGAAGAAAAAAAAGAACATTGAAATGAAAAACTCTACGCTTGACCCTATCAATAGCATATGGTCAAGAATTTTCAGCAAATGTTTTTTGTTTCTTTTTTGTTCTTCTTTTTGTTCGAGAATCTTTAATGAAAAAGTTACACGAAATTTTCGCAACAAAAAAAACGATACCAATACCACCACCACCACCACCATCATTACAACCTTCACCACCACCACCACTACTTTCCCTCTTGGCAAGACGAAAAATGAAGCAGAGAACAGAGAAAAGTTTCCTCCAAAAGAGGGAAGCCTACTTTTCGCAATGGACTTTCCCCGAGTTCAACTTTTTATTTTTTTTTGTTTTCATTTTTCGATTGCCATCGTGCACAACGCCAACAAAACCACAGAAACCAAAGCAACAACCAAACCAACAGCCAAACACCTTACTACTATTATCACAATCTGTACAACATTCAAGAAAAGCCAATTCTCAAATTTTTTTCCTCCCCCTTCTCTCTATCTCACTTTCTTCCCCTTCTACTACTACTACTACTCTTCTACTGCTCTTTCGTGTTTTCCTTTTTTTTACAGCTTCCGCAAGGCGCGTACGAAAAGTTTTAGGAGAAAAGTTTTCCGTTTTTTTTAGTAGTGTCGCGTTGAAAATTTTAATTTGGTAATTAAGATAAACAATTTCGGTTGTCGTTCAACAGAAGAGAGAAGTTACTACAACCAAAATACACACAAATATCTCTCTATATATTATAAATGTATAAGGAAAGCTCGCGCCTTCTATTTATGTGCCTGTAGCTGCTCGCAATTTTTGGCGATTTTGAACGCGCAGCTTTTGACTTTTCGTTGCTTGTCGACGACGGACCATAAAACTTTGCCCATAAATATTACAGATTCAGTATTTCCTTTGCCCTTCTATTCGTCCTGCTACTCTAGTTTATACTGAAACTCTTCTGGTTTTTAAGTCCGCATATTACGATTATTACTTTTGATATTTGCATTTTGTGTGCTGTGCTCCCAAAAAATTTTATTTACCTTGTCAACATGCTGCTGGCAATTATTATTTGTGTATTTTACAAACAACAAAAAAAAAAATAAATAAAATTTCAAATGTCTTTTTCCACGGATAAACAACGATCATAAAATAATCAACATTTTGATTGCCCAACGATTTGTTTTCTTCTACTTTTTGTACGATTACAGCACCACAAATTGTTCGTCGTTGTCGTGATTGTTGTTGTTGTAGAGCAAATACAAAATTGCAAATGAATCGTGTTTGTCATTGCCAAAGTTCTTATGGATTTCTATTTATTTGTGTTCTGGTTAGATT
>JBAMBR010000129.1:0-43633 GCA_037044475.1 Zaprionus obscuricornis | reverse complement strand
TGAAAAATACATGTCTCTGACTGTGAGTGTATGTGTGTGCTTGTGTGTGTGTGTGTAAGTAAAAGCTCAGCAAGTGCATAAGCACAAACAAACCAAAAACCAAAGAGAAAGTCGACAAAGCACTTGGCTGTCTGGCCAGGTGAAAAGCCTCTGCATATGTGTGTGTGTGTGTCGCTGAGTGTGTGTGTGTGTGTCTCTGTGTGAGTGTATGAATGCGTCTGAGTGTGTCAACAACTCTCTGCTCAGCCTCTGCTCAGCATCTGCTCTGCTCTGTCTGTCTGACAAGCAACACTCAAGTGGCTAAAAGTGTCGCCATCTCTTACTCCCTCTCTCTCTCTCTTCCTCTATCTTATTCACTGTCTCTTTCTATGTGTATTTTGTGCATTTACATGCGTTCTTTCTGCTTCTTCTTCTTCATCGTTTTTTTTGCCACTTATTCATCGCACTGCTTGACTTTTTTTTTTACCTTTGGCGCTGCAGTCAATTGACATTTCACTTTTACTTTCTATGGCAGTACATACATATGCATGACATATGCATTACATATACGTTACATATGCATTACATATGCGTTACATATACGTTACATATGCATTACATATACGTTACACATATATAACTTACGCTAGACATACACCTCACATAACACTTCTAAGATTTATGAACATATACATTACAAATACCTTACATATACGTTACATATACATTACTTATACCTTACATATACATTACTTATACACTTATACACTCACCTCGCATATGGATTGACTGATGTTACGCAGATTGAGTCGGAATATGCGATCCCTGCAATAAGAACAAATAAAATATATATAGATTAAGTTTGTAGCTGTAGCTGTTGCAAGTCTAACAAAGTGACACTTGAGCTAAGCATGCCACATGATAAGTTAATGTGGCACGCATCAGTCTGTCAGTCTGTCAGTTTGTCAGTCTGTCACTGTTGTCTGTTACTTTGTCAGCATTAAAAGAAAGAATGAAAGAAGTGAAGTTTTGCTGCAAAAGACTTTGCACTGCTGTCAAGCAATTGAAATTCTTTATTTGCTCGTTGCTGCACTCGCTGGCACACTCTCACTCCTTCTCCCTCTTTCTCTCGGCTCTCTCCCGCTGTCTCACTGTATGCATTTCGTTGCCTACTGCTGCTGCTGCTGCATGATCTGACTGATTGATTGATTGATATATCGATGTCGCAATATTGCGTCTGTGCCACCTTGCCACATGCTCCACAGAATATTGTTGAACAACATTTTGAACAGTTCAACAGTTGCACAGACGAACTTTAAGCGTCTGCCACATTTCCAGTGCCACTTTTCGACCACTCCAAAAAGTTTTCTCTCATTTCTACGTTATTTTTTTCTCTCTCTCTCTCTCACTCTTTTTTTTTTGGGTGCAGGGAGTTAAAGTGAAAGGGGAAAAATACGCGTCGGTGCTAAAGTGTGTTTTATGTAGTTTGCCAACAGCAGAGTTTTTAGGCGCCAGCATTTGGCCCTCAACAACTCGAAAACCATTAATCTTCATTTCCAGTCTGTGGCCCAAAAAGTAGACGCTGATGATGTCTACCCGTCGGAGGGAGCAACGCTATCCGGACTCTCTGTGGCTGCGTTGGAAAAATGACGCTCGAGTCAAGTGGTAATTTTGGTTACTTTGTTTTGCCTCTGCTGTTGAACTGTTGAACTGCTGATGCCCAGGGAGTGAAACACAGAGTGTTGGGCATGATATACACCGCCAAGCGATAGCGATGCCAACCCAAAAAAAAAAAAAAAAAACCGCAACTGTTAAAATGCGGCCATGTTCAACTTTGCGGCAGACAAATGAGCAAACGACGGGCATTGTCAAATTGAGCTGGAGTGCTCTCTCTCTCACTCTCACTCACACTCCCTCTCTGTCTCTGTGCGAACGTAAACCCTATCAGACTACTCAGAGCAAAGGCAAAATGTAGCCTCGTCGAACCGCACGTCAAGCATTAATTCATAATTATGTATGCCGACAGTGTTGCCACCAACAACAACTCTCGGCAACGGCAAATGGCAAACGGCAGTTGTACGGCAACAGAGCTTTACACAAAATGAAATATGCACCAAGTCCCGAAAATGCGTTGAGGCATTTTCAAGTAGTTTTGCTGGCAGCAACCGGAAGTTCGCACAGTCCAACCGGAACTTTGTAATTATCGCTTAGCAGTTGAAGCAAAAGAAAATAACGTAGAGCGGAGTGTGGCATGCAGCAAAGCGGCAGTAGCAGCAGCAAGTGTTTGCTGTCTGTTGGAAAAAAAACTTGCTCCGCATAGTTGTGTGTTTGGCCCGCACGCTTATACAGTTATAAATCTTGCACTTATCCTTAAAAAGTACTTTTTATCTGTCGAGCATTATATGTTGTTGTTGTTGTTGTTGTTGATACTTACATAGCTCCCACATATAACGCATTGTTGCGCTCATCCATGTAAAAGGTTTTATAATGCAACGGCCCACAGCTGAAATCCTTGACATGTTCTGCAATGAGAGAGTGAAAGAGAGACAACAAATATTAGAGATAATTACATATGTGTATATTAAGTATACGTAGAGAGAGAGAGAGCGAGTGTAAAGTAAACACTTGTTATGCTTTAAAGGTCACTAGACAGAGTGACAGAGACAGATAGACTAAGAGACAGAAGTGTAAGGTTATGTTGAAACGTTGGTTAATTAAAGTTCATGCATCTATTAATGAAACTGTCAGCGACAGCGCGTGTGTCGAGCGTACAAAAAACTAATTAAACTATTATAATTTAGCCTCCGACACCCCCCCCCCCCCATCCTCCAGGCACTCCATCACCTACACAAACAAAGAAAGTTAATTTATGGGGCGGGCAGCAGGCGCAGCAAATAACTTGAGACAAAAGGGCATCTAACACATAATGCAGACAGTGAGAAAGAGAGAGCATGATAGAGAAAGAGAGAGAGTATGTGTGTGTGTGTGTAAACAAAACAAAAACGTAGTCCATGTCCTTGCAAAATTTGACTGGCATTGCGGCTACAATGTCACGTATTCGCAAACGTCACGTGCGACGTGTCCTCCAAAAAAAACAAAAAAAAAAGAATGTTTTTGGTAACTGTAACTGTGCTAACGCTATTGCAGGTCTAACATTATAACGGTATAACAGTTTTGTCTTTTCCACTGCCACTGCTACTGCTACTGACACTGCCACTGCCACAGCCACAGCCACTGTCAATGTCATTAACGGCAAAAGATTGAGGCATTTAGCTAAAATTTTTACGACATTAAGTTGTCAACTAATTTGGCACAATTAGTAGGCGAATTTCTTCCACTGTCACTTCCACTCCACATCTATCTCTCTCTCACTCTCACTCATTCTAACTTTCTTTAGCTGCCTAGTCGAACTTGCTTGTCGTGTGTTTTATTTTTCTGTTTTGTTTTCTTTTATTTTTTTTTTTTATTTACGCTGAGACAAATCCTTTGATGGCAGCGCTAAGAGTCAATTTGTGTCTCATTCCATTATTTCGAAACTTTCAACTTTGTTTCGCTTGCTTCGACAACGACAACAACTAATGAGCTTTCCCACTGTCAACAATGCGGGGGCTGCTGTATTTCTTATTTCTTCTGTCCCATGTCCACCACCATAAGCCTGCACAGCAGTAAGTAAAAACGTGCAAGAGTGAGAGAACAATAAGAACAGCAATAATAGGAGAAGAAAAAAAAAAACATGCTCATTAAAATGAGCAAAGCCTGAGACATTCAGTTGCCCAGCGATTTGCATAATAATACATAATGAATAACAAGTAGAAGGATGATGAAGAAACAGAAGAAAGGCATCAAAATAGTATTGTCAGACATTGTAGTAGTAGTAGTACATCGTGTAGCTCAAATGCAGCGTAGCCAAACTGTCTGTCTTGTTGACCCTTATGCAAATTATGCAAATTGTCCATTGGCTTAGACGAGTTTTGTGTTTTCTTTACATTTATTACTCACTTTTTTTTTTTATTTTCTGCACAAAATTTACCACTAAGCAAAAGCAAAGGCACAAGTACAAAGTCTACTGTTGTTGTCCTTGTCACACTTCTTTGTACTAATTGCTTTCGAATTATGCTTCACTCATTTCAAGCATCAAATTCAGTTTTATTACAATTTCAATTAAATTTTATATTCCAACTGTTGTAAAATTCAATCACAGAACAAATTTATAAGTTTTGTTAAGTCTTAACTATAAAAATTTATTTAATTTCCACGACAAACTTGATTGCAGCTGCCAATTGATCAATTGCGTTCTCTGCACTAATTTTTTTTTATTGATCTGCTGTGTACACACTGAAAGCAGCGATCAAATTTGCGTTAACAGCGAACTTTACAGGAGTCGCAATTTTGCGTGCAGCTAACTTCACGCATGCTGAGCAACGAAGATGATGATAAAAGTATTACAAAAAAGTTTAGATTAATTGTAATAATAAAGTTTGTTTTCGTTTCCAAATCATTTATTTTAAACTAAGGTAAGATCATAGATGGCTTTATTATATTACTTTATGTTTAAATTGAAACATATAAAAACATATAAAAAAAAAATACTATTTTATTTACAAATACGTTTTTTTTTTTGTTTTTATATGAATTTTGCTTTCGATTTATTTTTCTTTTTATATGCATGCACAAAATTTATGTTAATTAACAATGGCTTATAATCAATTACTATTTGCAGGTGTTAACAAATTGAGGTAAGCATTTGCCATTGAATATTTTAATATTTTTCACAGTTAATCTGAATTTTAATTCCCGTCACCGCACGTCGCGCAGCATTCAGTTAAGCAATAAAACACAAAATGGTGTTGGAAAAGATTATCAAACGATGTCGAAACGTTATTGGCAACCAAAAACCTTACAAAATGATTACCATAAGATTATGGATCCTAGATTCAATAAGGTAAATTACACATATATATATAAATAAATCTTATTGCCATAATCAATCTTCATTGTTTTTAGGGACTAAACTTTACGCACGAAGAGCGTCAACGTTTGAATGTCATTGGTCTGTTGCCTGCCGCATATCAGACAATGGAACAACAATTGGAATCTGTAACGAATACATTCTATGCTCAAGAGAATAATCTGGCACGTTATATCTATTTAAGAGGATTGCAACATAGTCAGGAACGTTTATTCTATAATTTCATTAATGAGCGAATTTCAGATGCTATGCCCATTGTTTATACGCCAACAGTGGGCACAGCATGTCTTAATTTTAGCTCAATTTATTCACAAACATTGGGAATGTATGTGAATAAATATGATAGAGGACAAATAATCAATGTACTTAAAAATTGGCCAACACAAGATATACGTGCCGTATGTGTAACAGATGGTGAACGTATCCTTGGACTTGGTGATCAGGGTGCCAATGGTATGGGTATACCTATTGGAAAATTGGATTTATATACAGCATTGGGTAAAGTACCACCAGAATATTTATTACCTCTTGTCATTGATATTGGTACAAACAATAAGAAATTACTTGGTGATCCTGAATATATTGGTATACGTGAGGAACGTATACGGGGTAAGGAATATGATGAATTTCTACAAGAGTTTGTCGACAGTGTCGTTGAATGTTTTGGTGCTAGTTGCATTATACACTTTGAGGATTTTGGTACACCGAATGCACTCAAATTAATCAAGAAATATCAGTCAAAAATTTGTTGCTTTAATGATGATATACAAGGTACTGCTGCCACTGGTTTGGCTGGTTTTCTAGGTGTTGAGCGTATTACCAAAATTCCATTAAAAGATCATATTGTTATGTTTGTTGGTGCTGGCAGTGCAGGTTTGGGTATTGCCGATCTTTTAGTCAAGGAACTAGTTAGTCGCAATATTAGCAAAGAAGATGCTATTAATAATATTTATATAGTCGATGCCGATGGTGTATTAAATAAGAAATCAAAGAATCTTTTGCCAGCAATGACACCATTTTTGAGGGATATGGAGCCAGGCAAGGATCTAGAGACATTGGTAGCTGAAGTAAAGCCTTCGATACTATTGGGTGCCACAGGTCAAGGTGCACTCTTTACGGAAAACATAATACGTAGCATGGCAGCAAATCATCAGCGACCAGCAATCTTTGCCTGTTCAAATCCAACTAGTAAATCTGAATGTACCGCTGAACAGGCTTACAATTTTACAGAGGTGAGAGCGCTGGCTATAAATTTTTTTTTATTTTTCTAACTTTCTTTCTCCTCCCTTAGGGTCGTGCTTTATTCTGTGCTGGCTCACCATTTCCGCCCGTTGTTATCAATGGCAAACGTATTGTGCCGGGACAGGCAAATAATTCTTTTGCATTTCCTGGCATCGCATTGGCTGCATTCTGTTGCCGGCCACATACGATCAGTGATGAATTATTTTTAATTGCGGCACAAGAATTGGCTGATTTCTCATTATTAGAAGATGATGGTAAAGATCAAATTTATCCAGATATTAATGAAGCTGCCAATGTAGCATTCTCAATTGCATTAAGAATCGCTGAATATCTATTTGAAAAGAATCTAGCAACAATATATCCAAAACCAAAAAATGTCTGTGAATTTATAGCAAGACAACAGTATTATATAGCAAAGGATTATAGTGCATTGGCGCCAACATGGAATTATCCAGAGATGTCAACTGTAGCGCATAAACAAAAATCATAATATATATGTTGTATTAATGAACGAATGTCTGAATATGAATATGAATATGAATTTGTGTGTCGATCACAGCAGGCTGTCAATATGTCAATATCAATATTCGTTTATTTTTACACATTAAATTTCAATTGAATCGAAGAAATTTTTTTTTTATTTATGTAGTTTATCGTTTTTTTTTTCTATTTTTTTTAACTGTACCTTATGGGACTATTTAGGGTTAATCTTTTAAGAAATGTCTTAACACGGTAAGTAAAGATCGATCTTACAAGTATTGAAAGTACTCAAAATATCCTTAAATATACTTCATAGAGTTCGCTGCTTAAGTCATAGATATACACATGCCGCTAGTCAAATATTACGACCTGATCTATCAACATTTATGAATCCATCACTTAACAAGGTAAGCACGATCCTGCACAGTTGTTAATGATCAATAATTTTCATTTCTTTATAGGGTTTATCTTTTAATCTATATGAACGTCAAACTTTGGCCATACATGGTCTATTACCTTGTGCTTATTGGCCAATTGAGGAACAAGTTAAAAAAGTTAAGGAGAATTTTCTTAAACGTCCCGATCCTTTGGGCCAATATACGTATCTATTATCGGTACGCTATCAATATGAACGTGTCTTCTATCGCTTTATTAATGAGAATACGGAGCTGACATTGCCCATTATATATACGCCTACTGTGGGCAGTGCTGTGACTTTATTCTCGGCCGTTTATCGCAGTTATATGGGCATGTATATAACGATCTTTGATCGTGGTCATATACTTGATGTACTACAAAATTGGCGTACTCCCGATGTACGTTCCATATGCGTAACTGATGGTGGACGTATTCTAGGCTTAGGTGATATGGGAGCCAATGGCATGGGTATTGTGCTAGGTAAACTATTTCTCTACACAGCTTTGGGTGGCATACCGCCACAGTTCCTATTGCCAATAACATTAGATGTTGGCACTGACAATAAGGAATTGCTTAATGATCCATATTATGTTGGTGCTCGAATACCACGTGTCACGGGTAAGGTATATGATGATTTTGTGGATGAATTTATGCATGCATTGACAACATGCTTTGGCAAAGAAATTCTTATACATTTCGAGGATTTTAAGACACCCGATGCATTCAAGTTTCTTGATAAATATCAAAATGATTATTGTTATTTTAATGATGATATTCAAGGTACCGCTGCGACAGGATTAGCTGGTTTTCTATCTGCCGAACGAATGTTAAAAAATGATTTGGCGAATCAAGTTTTCTTATTCATTGGTGCAGGTAGCGCATCTGTTGGTATTTTTACGCTATTACACATGGAGCTAATGTCACGAGGTCTTAGCGAAGAGATAGCTGCTAGTAATATTTATGTTTATGAACATCATGGTTTGCTCACAGTTGATTCCAAGGGACTTAATAAGGATATTTGTGTATTTGCCAAAGATCGTGAACCAATTACAGATCTTATCGAGGCTGTAAAACAGGTTAAACCCAATGTAGTGCTTGCTGCTACCGGCACACGTGGTCTGATCAATGATGAGATTCTCAAACTGTTGGCCAAATATAATAAGCGTCCTGTAATCTTTGCACTCTCAAATCCTACCTCAAATGCCGAATGTACAGCCGAACAGGCATATACTCAAACTGAGGTGAGTAATGTATTACAACTTCTCACCACTACTCTCTCCAATTATTCTGCTACTCTTTCCCTTGACAGGGTCGCGCTATATTCAGCTCTGGTTCACCCTTCCCACCCGTTGTCATCAATGGCAAACGTTATTTGACTAGTCAGGCCAATAATTGCCTTGTCTTTCCTGGTATTGCTCTTGGTGCACTTTGCATGCGTGCTCGTACGCTGCCCAATGAGATTTATCTGAAGGTTGCGCATATTTTAGCTGACTTTCTTACTGAGGATAACTTGGAGGCGGGACTATTATATCCACAAATTTCATCAGTACAGGAACTATCAATGAATATTGCTGCAGGTGTTGCCAATTATATATTAGAGAATAGTAAGTTTCACTTCTCTAAGCTTGTCCCTATAATTAACTGTTTTTCCTTTTACAGATCTTACACAAGATCGCATAAAGCCTTGTGAAATATGTCAAAAATTACAAAATTTTATATATAAATTGGATTATGCACCTTCATTGCCAAATACATGGAGATATCCGCTACAGTTAAATAAATTAGATAAGGAAACAAAAGAAAAATGTCCAGAAATATTATCAGGAAATTAGTAAAGTTCATGGACTTTTTCGGCAAATGATTCTATAAAATTCTTGTCGAAATTTTAATTTACAAAATTTTTGTGGAAATTTTTATTTACAAAATTTTTTAATATTTATTATAAAATTTTTTTACTAATTTTTTTTAGTAATAAAAACAAAAAAAATTGTGTGAAATTATAATTGCATTTGTCGCTGGCATTATTGGCACGTAAGTGTGAGTGAGAGAGAATGAGAGTGAAGTTTAGCAGACTGCACTTTACAGTGAGTGCATATGCAGCTCCACAACATAACAGCAAGAGCGAGAGTCAGAGCTGCTCATTAACAGCAGCTCAGCAACTGCAGCACAGCTTCTGTTATGCAGCTATGTTAGAGCCTCGCCTCTCTAAGCAATCGCGCGCTCGCTTGCGCTCACTCTCTCATTTAAACGTAATGAACTTTTCAACTGCAGAGCATAAGCTGTAATGTAGGTTGTCTAGGCTTAGCAGCGCTAATGAAATTTAGTAGACGATCGACACTGCATAGCGACGGTTGTGCCCGCAACTGAACGCTGTGCACACGCATACATACATACATAAATAATGTAAAATACTGTAGCATAAATTGTGCTTACATATTTAAAGTAAAAAATAACTTGATTTTGGCTTTTTTTTTATTTGGAATGCGTCGTCACATGGGGAACACAGGCAAGCAACAAACAAAACAAAAAAAAAAGAATGAATGAATAAAAAAAAAAAGGAAAAACAAAAAATGTCGGCAGGAAAATGTTGAGCATTTTAACGTCATTATTGTCTGTCAGCGCGACATTGACATATGTATGCATAGCCCATCAGTCTATATGTATGTATGCGTGTGTAAGAGAGAAAGAGAGAGTGTGGTGTGTTTGCGTTGCTGTTTTGCATATAAAATGAGACGAAATGTGTGCTCACCAAAAATGTCAATCAATTTTTTAAACGTCCTGTGAACATACTATATATATATATATACATTTATATATATATGTATATATATAGCATATATATATATTTGTTTTTGCAGGTCTCATGCTCACTGTCTCTCTCGCTCACTCACACATGCATGCATTAAAAAGCAATTGGTGTTAAAGGAGCAGTCACGTTGTCTGCCTGTCTATCAGAGCTTGGCATGCCAAGGCACCTCTATCTGTCTCTTTCTCTCGCTCACTCATACTCTTTGCCCCTAGCTTCGCAGCTGTCGTTGCCAACTGGTGCGAAAGGACACACACACACACATACAATACCCGTTAATATATACAAAAGAAGCAGCCGACTGACACACACACACACACACACACACACATACAAATGGAAGTATAAGCAGTAGCAGCAGAAAATGTAAAATCATTTTCTTCAACTGACAGCTGTCAAAATATTTGCTCTCTGTCAACGTGCTGCTACTGCTGCGTCTTCGATTTTCCATCCATCTGCTGTTTACCCATCGCCTCCATGCATATGTATGTGTTGGTATGCGTAACTCTGTCTTTCTCTCTCTCTCTCTCTCTCTCACTCTCTCAGTGTGTTCGAAGTGTCCTTGCAAATTTCATTTTAATATTCATTACTTCACACTATAATGCTGTAGGTTATCATTGACCGAACCCGAGCGACACTCACTCTCTCACTCTCACTCCCCCTCTCTCTCTCTCTTTCTCTGCTTGCCTTTTTTTTCTGCTTCTGCTCACTCATTTTACATTTTACATTTGACCTTTTTTTCTCCTTTTTTTTTTTTTTTTGTTGTATGGCAGCTTTAGTTGTGTGTCAAGAGGCGTGTCCCTTTTTTTTCTTCTTCATGTAGCTTTAATATATAAAAAAAAACATTTCGCTAGCTGATCATTGCATGCTGAGAAATGCAAATCTCATGACATGCAGACAGTCGTCTATAAGTGGTTACGCCCCCTTCTCCCCCACTACAGTTTTCATGGCTTATAGAATTTAATTGCCTATAAAAAAACTGTGTTGGCTTGCGGCGTGGCAAGTAGCTCGTAAATGTTGAAGAGCAACTACTGCTGCTCCTGGCATCGATAAATGCCAAAATCTAAATAGCAGCGTCAGAAGTTTAAGTCGCGTATCTGCTGCGTCAGCGTATAAATTTCAAGTAGCACTGCGTGTGGCAAGTGAAATGTAGGTCGAGTGCAGCGTCACTTGATGATGTTGCAAATTGCATTGAAAATGACGCGCTGCCAACTTGACGTTTAACTGTTGTACTTTGCCACCCCACCAGCTCCCACTGCTGTTTGAGCCTAAAATTTCAAGGCCTTTGACTGTACAATTAATTGTGCAAGCATTTGCCTGTTGAATTTCAAATTGTTGCAACGCAACATTGCGTATACGTAATATTGTGCATTACATTGTGAAGGAGACAGTAAATCTATGTTATGCATCAGACAAAAGGCTTTGGCAGCTGCTTGAATTGGGTCAGCAAGCAAAGGGAGTGACAGCAGTGGAAGTGACAGTAGGCAGAGGAGAAGGGTATTGGGGGGGGGAGTCTGCGGTCAAGGCAGCAAGTGAACTTGACTGTGTACAGTCGATAAGTAGCCTCAATAAACACAAATGCCTAAAGCAGCCAAAGGCAACGGGCTCATGGCACATGGCTCATGGCTTATGGCTTACGGCTCATGGTTTTGGTCGAGAAATTGTTGTGGAAGGGAAATGCTACTTCATCTTTTTGAAGATTTTCATTTATCTGCCGGCAAACGTTTGCCACAAAGATAACGTGGCACACACAAGGAGAGGCAGCTTCTAAAGCCTGAGAAAACAAGTAAAGAAATAAAAATAAAAACGTAAAGCAGAGGAAGAGGAAGAGAAGAAAAAAAAGAAGAAAGTAAAGAAGAAAAGTAGAGAAAATAATGCCGCACTTAAATCCATTTAAGCGAATTTTTCAAGCATTAAATTTGCGTTTACGTTACGTATACTTAACTTCCAACGGCAACCAAAACAGCTACGTCTTCCCCCTCCCCCCATTGCCGTTGACTGCCACACGACAAACATGTGGCAGGCAGGCAGTCAGCCTGGCAGTTGGCAGTCAGCAGGCAGGTAAAAATTGCCCGTGTGCTAAGAAAAATTCTTGGATATTTTTCTTTTTCAGCTTTCAGCCAAGACTGTGGGCTATGTGGGCGTGGCAGTGGCAATGGCAGGCAGTGAAAACGTATTTGCATCATTTGTTTTAGCCTGCGAGGCAGAAACATACACACACACATACACAAAGCTTGCCACAATGCAACAAACAGACAGACAGAGAGAGAGAGAGAGAGAGAGAGAGAAAGAGACAGACTGTAAGACAGTCTGTGAGACACTTGTATGAGCCATTGGCCAAGTAGTAGCAACAGCAATGGCAATGGCAACGCACTGAAGCGTTCGCACTTTTGGCTTACTCGCATTTCCTGGCCAACAATTTTCAGCGTTTTTTTTTTCTTCCTTTCATTGTTGTTGTTGTTGTTGCTGTTGCTGCTTCGTTTTCATTGTTTGCAGCATTGTGTGTTTTGTGGCCATGTAAATGACTATGCTGCCACATTTGCCTCCAATCAGCTCCACTGCCACAACTTTACACTCCCTCCCCCAACCCCAACTCTCTTTTTTTTTCTGTTGTTGTTGTTGAAAATATTCTTATCTGCGTTTTGCATGCTCCGCCACATTGCGTTGCGTTTGTTCTGCTTTGCTTTCTTTTTCTTTTTCATTTTCGTTTTTTTTTTTCTTTCTTTCTTCTTTTACATTTTTTTTTTTGCTGCTGCTGCTGCTTTCCAGACGCACTGAGTCAGCACTTGATTTTTATTTGATTTTACTACTCAGCTCAGCTTTGCCATCTCACTCTGACTCTCATTTACCTCGCTCTGTCTCACTGTCTGTCTCACTCTCACGCTCTCTGCTGCTGCTGAAGTACGTCATTTTTTATGGCGTTAATTTTACAATGATTTGACTTGGCGTAGACTTGGCAAAAACACACACAAATACACAGACAAACAAAAGCAGTAAGAGCTTCAGGGTAGAGAGTTAATGGCTTAGAATGCGTCAAGGCGCGTCAACCAATGTCCAACTTCAACTTGTGGTCCAAAGTCCAAAGTCCAAGTCTTTTATTAAGACAAATGCCAGACAACAAAAAGCAATTACAATTACACTATGAAAATGGCTAGGAAACAAAAAAGAGAAAATCAGTTCATTTTGCAGCAAGAGTCAAGAGCCGTGAGCTGTGCAACATCAGGTGTTGACACATTTCAACTTGACTTTGCCCAACAGTTGTCCTTCGAGTGCGTGCCTTGTGTTTTCATTAGTCTCTACAGTCTACTGTCTCTCTCTCTCTTTCTCTTTTCTTCTTACATTTTCCAATGCTGCGTCAACAGTCTCAGCAACAGCTGCTGCTCCCAACACTGCAAGCTGTCAAGCAGAGCTTGTGTCTTTTATTCTGCTAATCAAAATTGATTTTTATTTTGCCTTTTACTTTAGGTTTTTCATTTCTCATAATTATGCCAGCAATGTGCGCTTAATTAAATTTATTTGATAAATTTGTAAATAATAAGCGTAAAATTTGCATAAAAATGACAAAAACTAAACAGTGTGTACATAAAGTTTTGCAAAAGAAAAAAATATGCTAAATGCGAAAAATACCAAAATGTTAGTTTTCAATATGCGATCATGCGAAATGAAATGTACTAAAAATGTACAAAGCATTAGTATTTTTTTTTAGTATCGATAGGCGATCCTGCAAGGCAGCGTAAGAAACTATCGCTCGCTGTCAGCTGTTGTTGTTGTGATACTTTAAGCAATAAAATTTGCATAAATATTGCAAATTTTCAGCTGCTTTAATTTTATAAATATAAATTTAATATCAACAGTAAAAATATGTGTGCGCGTTTTTATTTTTATTGCTGTTAAAGTGCATTAGCCAGCATGTTGCTTTAACTTTTGCCAACATTGGCAATGCATCAGGCTTATCGGGTCCGGCAGAGAGAACAGTAAAGTGTCGCACAAATCTCGGACCATTTAGCAAAGTCAGTTTCGGCTTTTCTCCCTCTCCTGTAGCAGTAATTGTATGAGAGGAGGAAAAATGTAGAAATGTGTATGTTCGATATTTAACAGCTTCCAGTTGAGCGCGTCTCAATCTCTGTTGCCATATGCAAAGTGTATAGTGTGTAGTGAGAGGGAAGTGTGGCGGAGAGGAGAGATACAACTGCCTGTTGGCTTAAATTTAGCTTTGCCATTGGCAAGTTTGCTCAACGCTTTTGTTCGAGTACATCAACTTTCGCCGCAATATATGTATATAAATGTGAATGTTTGTATATGTGTGTGTGTGGAAATACAATTGTGTGTGTGTGTGAGTGTGTTTACTTTGTGCCACTCTAGTTTGCACTACGTCTATCTGCCTCCCTCTCTCACAGCACTCTCTCTTCCTACATTCTGCTAGCTTTGTAAAAACAACAAGCCCTTCGTACAAATAGCTGGCGCAATGTAAAAAAAAATCCAGTCAGGTAAACAGGCGGCCAATGTGACGTAGAGCAGTGTGAGAGCACAGAGAGAGAGAGAGCGTAAGAGTGTGAGTGCAGGAGAGTAGCAGTTGAAGCAGAGCAAAAACAAGAAGTAAGCACCTGGCATTTGTGTTGAGCACGTTCGTACCTTATGTGGGATTTAGTTTTAGACTTCATTTTACTGCTATGCTGCGCTGCTCTGCGCTGCTGACTTGCTTTGCGCTGCGTTACTAGCTGCCTTGCTCTTCGCTGCGCTGCTGCCTTGCTCTTCTCTGCGCTGCTGCTTTGCTCTTCCCTGCGCTGCGCTGCTTGCTGCCTTGCTTAGCTCTGCTCTGCGCTGCGCTTTTGGTTTCATTTTGCTGTTTCCTTATTTATGCCGTTTTATGATGGCCGCAAAACCGTGCCGTAAAAAGCAGCGACAATGAAAGAGATAGCAACAGAGAAGAGCAGCAAGAAACATACAGTGAGATGTATAGTGAAATAAAGCCATAGACAAGCAGTATGCTTGGCAGTACTTGAACCACAGACACACTGGCAGACACACACACACACACATACATATGTATAGAAATACACAGAGTCTTACATTAAGATATAGTTCATATAATGCACAACAAGTTGAGGCAGTGCTAGCGGCAAACAGAGCGAGTGAGAGAGAGAGAGAGAGAGAGAGATATAAGAAGAGACTAAGGAAGGCAAAGACTGTCGAGGCAGAAAAGCTGCTAGACAATGCTGTAATCTAAAAACACAAACGTGCAATTGTCTTGCTCTCTCTCTCTCTTACTATATCTCTGTGTATGTGTGGGCACTCGACACGAAATGGCGTGGGAATATATTACAAGTTGGCTGCCGCCATTACCAGAAGTATGTCAGTGTCCTATGTATGCTGCTGCTGCTGCGGCCTGTGGCGGCAGCACAATGCCGCCTATGACTCCGACTCCTAGGCTGCTGCTGCTGCTGCTGCTGTGGCTAAAGTCAATGGCAGCGACATCTTAAAGCTAGCTAAATATTTAAACAGCATAGCATAGCAAGTAGTGCAAGCAGTTCAAAGTAGTGCAAGCAGTGCTGGCAATGTAAAGCAGTGCAACTGGGGAAATAAACTCAAGCAAGGCAATTAGAAGTGTGAGTGAGTGAGATAGAGAGAGAGATAAAGAGAGAACAAGTACAAGAGAAATGTAATCTATAGCTTTAGCTATATAAAGCTAAATCAAGCTAAAACGTGTGCAACTTTAAAGGCCAATTGCAGGCATTGGGCAAAACGAAAATAGCAAACTATATAAAATTCAGCAGGAACATTTTATATCTTCATCTTGATGTTGAGGTATGTGTCTGTGTGTGTGTGTTGCAATTGCAAGAGAGGAAACATTAGCAAGTCTAGACACCTACGTCATGCGTCATGGCAGTAGCAGCAGCACGAAACGTGAGCAGGAAGTGCGCGTTGATGTAAAAAGAAAGAAAGAAAAGCCAAAAAATTGAGACGTCAAGCAGACGAGAACGTGGTCTGACAATCCACGACAGAGACAGAGTGAGTGTAAAAGAGATAGAGACAGGCAGAACAAGAGGCCAGGGCCACACAAGTAGCAGCAGCAGCTAGCTCAGCAGCTACAACTGCAACGGCAGCTACAGTCAAGGCAACAGCAGTCAAATGGCAAAATAGCAAAATGCTAAAATGCAATGCCGCTCAATTCATAGCCGGAACATATAATACGTATACGTAACCGTAGCCATAGCCATGCCTTGCATTTCTTCTTATGCGCTGAGTGAAGTCAGCTTCAACGTCGTGTTTTTTTGCATTCTGTTTGAACCTTTGCCTTGTTTAATATGCTGAAAAATACGCGTCCCGACTTCCTGAAGTCTCGACTGATGCTGCACATTTTTTTCTCTCTCTGTCATCGTGTGTGGCACAGCGTCAATGGCTTTTTGCCTTTGGCTTGCTGCTAGTTCTACGCTGCTGCACTTTGACACATGTAAGTAAAATGTCGGCTCAGACATGCACATGCACATGGCATAGACATCGACATGCAACGACATGCATAGACATGCATAAGTTGTCAACTCATACACCTAACGCTTTGTTAGTTTAATGTAACGTCAAATTTTTTCCCCCCAAGATTTTACACAGAGAAAATATATTTGCCAAAAAAAATACCAATTGTCTAACCGGATATCCGCCGAATCTTTTTAACACAAAACATTTTTAATTACATATTGCATTTAATTGAAATTCAATATCAGTCAAAGCATATTATATATATATTCTATATATTGCTGAAAAACTTCATGGGGGAAGAGGGCGGGGGAAGCGCACAGCAGACATTGTAAATTCATGAAAATGCAAGCATGATAACAATTTTCCAATTACCAAATTTTACATATTTCAAAATGCGCTACATAAATATTTATACCGTAAATTTATGAAAACTAAACGTGTGCAAAAGATACGCGAAATGCGAGCTGCGAGCTGCGAACTGCGAGCAGCAAGCTGCGAGTGTTGTGCTACACAACAACCAGGAAACAAAAGCGTAGAGCAGCTTTATTCTACTGCCAGCAAAACTATGCATAGAGACTACGTTATGCAGACACACACACACATACACACATACAAAAGCACATATCAACACACACACACACACACACACACACCTACACCTACACAAACATGTAAACACATGTTATAGCGCATTTACATAAAATGCACTGCTAGAAAATATGCTGTATTTTAACATGAAAATATTTTTTTAAAAAAATCAAAAAAATTTAAAAAATATTTCTTTAGATATAAAATATTGATAAAAAATATTGTGTAATTTTTCATTTTTTTAAAACAATGTGAAAAAATGAAATTATAAAAATAACATCAAAAAAAATTATTAAAATAATATAAAAATATTTTTATAAATAGAAAAATGAAAAAAAAAAATTGCAAAGAAAATTTCTTAAAAGATTTAAAATTATTAATTGTTTATTTTTCTTTAGATATAAAATATTGAAAAAGAAATTGTGAAAAAAATGCAAATATTATTATAAAATAAAAATAATATAAAAATATTTTTATAAATAGAAAAATGTAAAAAAAAAATTGCAACAAAATTTCTTAAAATTTTAAAAAAAGAAAATTTTAATTTTTCTATAGATATAAAATATTAAAAAAAAAAATTGTGAAAAAAATTCAAATATTATTATAAAATAAAAAATAATATAAAAATATTTTTATAAATAGAAAAATGTAAAAAAAAATTGCAAAGAAAATTTCTTAAAATTTTTTTAGATATTTAAAATTATACAAAAAAATTTTTAATTTTTCTTTAGATATAAAATATTGAAACAATATTGTGAAAAAAATGCAAATATTATTATAAAATAAATAAAATAAAAAATATTTTTATATATAGAAAAATGTAAAAAAATAATTGCAACAATTTTTCTTAAAATAATAAAATATTAAAATATTTAAAATTATTAAATTTATTTTATTTTATTATTTTAAAATATTTTTTATATTTATATGTATTTACAATATTTTATAAATATAATATAAATTTATAAATAAAAAAAATTTAATTAAAATTTGCTAAAAAAAAATTTCTAAAAAGTTTTAAAATAATTTAAATTAAAAAAAAAAATGTTTCAAATATTTGTATATATTTTTTTTTTATATTTATATTTATTTACATTGTGAAAAATATTAAAATAATAAACATTTTTATAAATATAAAAATTTAGAGTTGTTAAAAATTTTTAAAATATTTTTAAAATATTAAAAAATAATAAATAATAAAAATAATAATTTTATATATTTATTTACAATATTTATTTACAATTAATTAGAATGTGAAAATAATTAAAATATTAAAATAATAAATATAATATTTTTATAAATATAAAAAGGTAAAAAAAATACAGTAACATATTTGAAAAATTTAAAATTTTTAAAAAATTGTTTAAAATATTTTATATATTTTTTTTTTTATAATTTAAAAAAAAAAAGTGAAATAAATGTTCAGATAAAAATAATTTTTATAGTAGTTGAGCATATAAAGAAATGAAAAAAAATTTTATTTAAAATGACATTTTATTTTTGAAATATAATTTATAGAAATATTTTTATAGATTTTTTTTTTACAGCTCAAAAAAAAAAATTTATATATAAAATAAATCATAAATTTTGTAGTAAAATATTTTCAATTTTTCTAGTTAAATATTTTTGCACAGTGTATATAGCTATGCAGTTTATGTGGCTAGATTTAGCAGTGCTTTCAGCTCAAACCTAAAACAAATACAAAGTAAGAGCTCGACAACAGCAAAAACAACAACAACAAGAACAATAACGACACGAATAACACACCGGCTAAAGCTACAGAGACAGCGACAGCAGCAACAACAACAATAACAACAACAACATTGCATATTTTTAGGTGATTTGAATTTTTAAGAGCGTAGTAAAAATTTTCTTTTTATTTTTTGTTGTACATTCCCTAGGGTTATGTGTCACTGCAACGACGCATATCTCTTCACTCAGTCACCAACATGCTTTCTCTCTCTCTCTCTCTCTCTCTCTCTCTCTCTTTTAGTACTTTCAGTCTCTTTTGCATAGTGTCTATTCTGCATCATGTGGGGCAAAAGGCAAAGTCTTGTTTGCCGCAGCGTTTGGCTCTGATTGCACTTGCTGCTTGCTTGCTTGCCACAGTTTTCGCTCGTAAAGCATGCAACACTTATGCTTACTTAGCTAGCAAATGGCGTTGCATAAGAGTTTCACATTTTTGCAACACTTTCACCATAGACAAAGCCTAACTTGCAACACATACACACACTTGCCACAGGCATATGAGTCGCCATTACACTGACATTGACATAAAGCGGCAACTTTAGCAATGACTACGCGTTGGCCTCATTTTCTAGCATAATGTTGTTATTGTTGTTGTTTGCCTCATGTTGCACGTTGCATGGCAACGACTGTAAAATGAGCTGCAGCATGCCGCAGACGGGTTGAAAATAGCTTTTTAATTGTTTTGCCGCGAACCCTTTTTGCACTTTACGCTGATTTCCCACTGTGCGCACAGAGACAGACAGAGAGAGTGAGAGAGTGTGTGTGTGTGAGTGTAAGCGAGACAGCAACTATAGCAATTGCCAGCAATTTGTTTTGTGGCACTAAACAAGTTGCTGCCTTCATGTATATGCAGCAGGCTACCACATGCCACATGCTACTGCTGCCACTGCCACTGCTACTGCTGCTGCTCAACTTTGCTTTGCCGTTACAAGCGCTAATTAATCTTCGCCGTTACGGCTCAAAAGCGTTAGCCAGGTGATATGAAGTGCTGCACGCCCTAAAAAAAAAAATGAAAATGAAACTGTAACTGGCCACGCCCACAAGGCTGACTGCGTAGCATATTGTGGCAGCTTATTTCCGTCATTAATTAAATTACGCAAAAAAATGTTCAAAAGCACATAAATCAGTCGAAGTCATTCGGGAACTGTCTACCCCTCTCACTCTCACTCTACCTTTCTCCCTCTCTCTCTCTCTGAAATTGTTGGCAAGCTGTTTACTTTTTTGTTTTAGTGCTCATTGGGGACGTCTATAAATATTTATGCAACATGCAACATTTGAAGAACTTTTGCTCAAAGTTCTTATAACTTACATTTAGGGTTGCCTGCTGCCTGCTGCCCTGCTGCCTTGCTGCCTTGCTGGGCAAAAGAAAAGAAGAGTATAAACTCATTTAAATGTTAATGCAACATCAATGTCAGAGACTGTTGCCAACACTTGTAGACAAAATGCATTTTTATGGCCAAACAAGTCAATGAACCAATTGTAGCCGCTGCTGCCTCAGTTGCCGCTGCCTTAGTTGCCGCTGCCTTAGTTGCCGCTGCCTCAGTTACAGCAGCTATTACTAGTTTTTTACACTAGCTACCTAAAGATAACACACACACATAGACACACATAGACACACACACACATAGACACATAGACACACACACTCACACACTCACACACACACACACACATAGACACACACACACACTTCATGCCATGCTCATTCCCATGTCTATTATATAGCATAACTTTAGCCTTGTCTGTCGGATTGAACATGTTGCATAGTTTAATAACTGCAACAATGTGTTTAACCCTCCGGCTGCAGGGATGTGTGCGACCACTGTCTGTGAAGGGGTGTGTGTAGGGGTGTGTGGCATGCTCTGCATGTTAATTAAGTGGAAAAATGTCTGTGAGCTGAATGTTGCTTCTTTTCTTTTTTCAGTGTGCCGCAAGGGTAGTTCACCCATCACCACACCACACCTTCCCCCCCCCCTTCTCACTTCTAGCTCATCATTTCCTCCCCCAAAATTTTGATTTTTTTATGTTTTGCACCTTTAGCATTTTTTTTTTTTTTTCATTTTTTTTTTTACAATTTCTTATACAACAATTCGTTGCGTTATAATGAAAAATCATAAATAATTGAATCATGGCACACAAAGTTTTATGTAACAATAATTATAGCTACAGCTGTCGACAAAAGTCTACAGACAATCTCAACTGTAGCTCAAGTTAAGGCAGCAAAAAAAAAAAAAACAAAATTCAAATTGTTTGAAGCCAACGGAAACAATTTGCTTTTCAAATTGTTTTTCAACTTCTTTTTCTTTTTCTTTCTTTCTTTTTTTTTAAGATTTTTTTTTTCTTTAGTTTTTTTTTCTCCTCTTTTTTTTGCTGTATGTTGCATAATTTGAACTTTTTAATTGGCAGCGCTACGAAAAAGAGATTTAAGTAAAGTTATAAGCACAAAAAAACGAAAAAGAAAACAAAAAACTTGCTGTCTATGAATGTGTTATAAGTTATGAGAAGCGCATAGAGAGGCTTAAGCGATTATTTACTTGCACTGCTTATGAGCGTGTATGTGCAGCATATAAAAAGATTTAACTCTCAAAAATTTAATTGCTTTACTTTTGAGAGTATGAGAATCTTTTGAGAGCAAATCAATAGCAACTTCATTTGCTCAACTTGTATTACAGAGTGAGGCTTCATTTCTTAGTTTTTCCACTTGAGAATCACATAGAGAGGCGCAAAATTCATTTAATTGCTTGAAAGTGAAGGAATCCTAGATTGAGTCTTGCTTTATTTTAAATTATGAGAATCGACGAGAAAGGCTCAATAGATATTGGTTTAGTTTTAAAGGGACAACTTCCCTTTGAGCTTGATTAAGCTATGAGAAGCGCATAGAGCAGCTCAAATGAGACTAGAACGTCCGAGAATCTTCTTCCGAGGCTTCAATAAATTTTTATACATTTTTTAAAATTATTTAATGCCAACTGAAATTATTATAAAATATTCTTTAAAATTTTAAAATTTAAAATTTCAATTAAAATCTAGGCTAAGAATTTTTTGACTTTAAGTTATGATGAGAAGCGCATAGAGCAGCTCAAGTAGGATTAGAGCTGCTGGAACGACCGAGAGTCTTATTCCAAGACTTCAATAATGTTTTAATCATTTTTTTTATTTTTATTTATTATTATAATTATTATAAATTATTATAAAAAATTCTTTAAAAATTTATAATTCAAATTTCAATTAACTTATGAGAAGCGCATAGAGCAGCTCAAGTGAGACTTGAACTGCTTGAATGTCCGAGAATCTTCTTTCGAGGCTTCTATAAATTTTTATAAAATTTTTTTTTATTTATTTTAATGTCGAATAAAATTATTATAAAATATTCTTCAAAATTTTAAAGTCAAGGCTAAAAATCTTCCGACTTTAAGTTATGAGAGTCACATAGAGCGGCTAGCATAAATTTTAACTTGTTTATAAACCACATTTCACTGACTTCCTTAGCACAACAATGAAATTAAGTTCAAATGCAGTGCAAAAAAAAAAAAAAATAAATAAATAAAAATTCTCAGCTTAATTTTTCTTAATGTTTATTTCACAGTCGTTATGCAAAGACTAATTATCTTTACCTTGTAACATAATTAAGTTGTTGTTATTGTTATTGCTGTTGTTGTTGTTTTTGTTGTTTCTTTGTGGCTTTGGAATCATTTTTCCAGGCCATTGGCCGTGCCGACAAAAACATATTTTATAGCGGCAATGAGAAGCTACGCTTAACTTGCCGCCAAAATTTCACTGCCACTTTAACTTGAAGCTCAACTGTTGTTGTTGTTGTTGTTACTCTTGTTGTTGTTGTTGTTGTTGCTGTTGCTACTTATACTTCTTGTTATTTGTTTATAACACACATTTGCGCATCATAATTATATGCCACATTTGGAGGCACAATTTGTGTGTAGCCGCATGAAGAGTCCGTTTTCACATGCTGTAGACATTTCGTGCCATTAACCTGTTAATGTTGCAATTATGCGGCATAAAAATTATGTATGTTACGCTTGCCTCATGCCACATGCCACATGCCACATGCCGCTTGCCTTGTCTTTCACTTTTCTTTTTTTTTGTATTTCTTTTGATGAGCTGTAGCTGCGCCATAAATAAGACGCATTATTAAAGTTTGCAAACTGAAACTGAAACTGAATACACAGCAACAACAACAACAACAACAACAACAACAGCAGTAGCAACAGCAACAACAACAACAGCAGCAACAACAACAACAACAAGAAGAAAAACAAAGCTACAGCTGCATAATGTTGGCCAAGGCGTGTGAGCCAGCGCGCTGGTAGACAGACTTAGTAGACACACTGTATATGGAAGTGTGAGTGACTGTCTCTCTCTCTCTCTGTGTGTGAGTGTATGCTCGTGTATGTGTATGTGTGTCTGTGTGTGACAGAGAGGAAAACAAACTGGCAACATAAACATAAAGAAGTGTAGCGCCAAGTGGAAGTAACAGCAGCAGTAGCAGCAGCAGCAGTAGGAGTAGCAGCAGAAGGAGTAACAGCAGCAGCAGTAGGAGGAGAATGAGTAGCAGCAGCAGAAGGAGTAGGAGTAGCAGCAGCAGCAGTAGGAGTAGCAGCAGAAGGAGTAGTAAAAGTAGAAGAAGCAACTGTAGAAGGAGTAGCAGCAGTAGCAGTAGCAACAGCAGCAACAACTAAAGCAGCAGCTACAGTAAAAAACAGCAACAGCAATAGCAAAAGCAGCAGCAGTAATGAGAGCAAAAGCTCCAACAGCAGCAGTAGCAGCAGCAGCAGTAGCAGCAGCAGCAGTAGCAGGGAATTGTAACAACAGCAGCAGCAACGAGAGTAGCAACGGCAGCAGCAGCGGTAAATAAAGCTGGCAGCAGCAATGCCAACAGCAGCAGCAATGGCAGAGGCAGCAGCAGGGAACGGGAACAACAGCAGCAGCAGCAACAACAACAGCAACAACAGCAACAACAGCAGCAGCAGCAACAACAACAATAGCAGCAGCAGCAGCAGCAGCAGCAGCAGCAGCAGCAGTAAGTAATGTTAATTACCCACAGAAATTGTAGCAGCAGAAAAAATAATTTGCTGTGCGCTATGTAAATATGTAAATATGCTTACAAGTTGACATTAAGTATGTGTAAATGTATGTAGATATGAGATGTACATATGTATGTATATGCATGTCTGTATGTATATACATACATATGTATGTATGTATATATGTATGTATCATGAATGTATGTATGTATTTATTTATTGAAGTTTGAATGAAATTTTTATAAAATATTCTTTAAAATTTTTAACTTCAAAATTTCAATTAAAATCTAGGCTATGAATCTTTTGATATTAAGTTATGATGAGAAGCGCATAGAGCAGTTCAAGAGAGACTTGAAATGTTTGAACCTATATGTATCATGAATGTATGTATGTATCTGTGATGTATTTGTTTATAGAGATATGGAATATGAATACATTATGTAAGAAATGTCTGTTGTCTGTCTTCCTCTCTCTCTCTCTCTCTCTCTCTCTCTCTCTCTCTCTCACACATAATTTCTATGTCCCTTTGTGTATTCATGTCTTTTTCCTCTCGATATATACGCCTCTCTGCACTTTCTCTATCTATTTCTCACTCTCTCCCTCTCTCTGTATGCACTTCACTTTCTATCTCTATATTCCTCTCTCTATCTCCCCCTTTTTCTCTCTCTCTCCCCCTTTTTTTTCTCTCTCTCTCTCTCAGTACCCGTTCTCTCCCTCTCTCCCTCTCTCCCTCTCTCTCTCTCTCTTTATATCTTCATCTTTCTTTGTCTTTCACCATCTCATACTCTCTCCTTCTTTCTCTCTCTTTCTTTCTCTCTTTATCTTTCCATCTTTATCTATCTTTCACTCTCTCCTTCTCTCTCCCACTTTCTCTCTCTATCTCTTTTCCCTCCGTCTTTCTCTTTCTATCACTTTCTCCTTCTCTCTTCCTATCTGTTTTTCTCTTTCTCTGTATACATCCTTCTCCATCTCCCTCTTTCTACTCTTTCTTTCTACTCTATCACTCTACTCTCTCTCTCTCTCTCTCTCTCTCTACTCTGGCTCTTTCTCTCTCTAACTTCTTTACTCTCCCTGTAACTCTCCACTCAGTTTCCTCTATCTGTTTCCATTTCTTATTCTTCCTCTATCCCTTTCTCTCTACCTGTCTCTCCCTCTCCTCTCTCTTTCTCTCTCTCCCTTCGTTGTCTATTTTGTTAAGCAACTGCAATTGCCTTTGTCTAATTAGCGCAAATAGTAGAACAACTTAAATAAATAAAAAATGAAAAATAAAATAAAATAAAATAAATTATGTTGCTTGTGCTTGCGATTGTTGCCTGTGTGTCATAGCGCAGAGTTCAGAGACAAGAGTTTTACAATAGCTGCAAAAAGTTATGCTACAATCTGGCTGCCTCTTGGTTTTTGTTGCTGCTGCTGCGTACGTGTTTTGTGGCATTCGTTTTTTTTTTGTTCTTGCAACATGCAACTTGTATTTCTGCTTGTTCTTGTTATTATAATAATAATAATAAAAATAATAATAATAATAATAATAATAAAAATAATAATTATAATATTCTTATTATTATTCTTATTATAGTTTTTACATTTTCATTTTTCTTTTTATTTTCTTTTTTATTTTATTTTTTATTTTTTTTTTTTATATTAATAATAAGCAGCAGTAATTGCATTTTTCTGGTTTTCTCCCTCCCCATGCCCATCCCCCCGGGCTAAAATTGCTGTCAGCTGGCAGCTTGCATGTCAGCTGATTTATAAGCATATAAAAAATATAAGGAAAAAAAACAAAAAAACGAAACATATAAAAAAAAAACCAAGCGTAAAGAAAATAATCATAATAAAAAAAAAAGAATGAGAAAAAAAAAGAAAATAGAAAAATAAACAGCAAAAGGCGCAAGGTGTGGCATAAAAAAATGTTTGTTCTTCATTTTTTTTTCTTTCTTTCTTTTTTATTATTATTTATTTTTTTATTTTTTGGCTGCTTTATTTATAATAAAAATATTAGAGCAGCTTTATATTTTTTTTCTCGCTCTCATTCCATGCTTTTTTTTTTATTTTTCTCATTTCCTTATTCTCGTTGTTTTATTTTTTTTTTTTTGTTTGCCTATCATTTCCTTTATCCCTTTTCTATGCATATTCCCATTCTTTTACTATATTTTTTTTTCGCTTCTCTTCTCTTCTTTTCGCTTTCGCTATCTCAATTTCCCTTTCTCCTAGTCTATTCTATATTTATTTCCCATAGTCTCTTCCTGGCTCGACGTCTTTCTTATTTCTTCTTCTTCTTCTTCTCTTACTACTTTCCGTTTCTTTCACACGTTTCTGCTGTCTCTTTGCCTCTTTATCTTTCTCTCCCTCCCTTTCTCTTTATCTGTTTCTCTCCTCTTCTTTCTCTTTCTCTCCATCTCTCTCTCTTTACCTTCTCTCTCTCTCTCTCTCTTCTCTCTCTCTTTACCTCTCTCTCTCTCTCTCTCTCTCTCTCTTTACCTTCTCTCTCTCTCTCTCTCTCTTTACCTTCCCTCTCTCTCTCTCTCTCTTACCTCTCTCTCTCTCTCTCTCTCTCTCTTTACCTTCTCTCTCTCTCTCTCTCTCTCTCTCTTTCCTTCTCTCTCTCTCTTTACCTTCTCTCTCTCTCTCTCTTTCTCTCTTTCTCTCCATCTCTCTTTCTCTCTCTCTCTCTTTCCTTCTCTCTCTATTTCCTTATCTCTCTCTCTCTCTCTTTACCTTCTCTCTCTCTCTTTCTTTACTCTCTCTTTACCTTCTCTCTCAATCTCTTTCTCGCCATCTCTCTCTTCTCTCTCTCTCTCTTTCCATCTCTCTCTTTCTTTACTCTCTTTTTATCCTTCTCTCTCAATCTCTTTCTCGCCATCTCTCTCTCTCTTTACCTTCTCTCTCTCTCTCTACCTTTTCTCTCTCTCTCTCTCTACCTTTTCTCTCTCTCTCTCTCTCTCTTTACCTTTTCTCTCTCTCTCTCTCGCTCTCTCTCTTTACCTTATCTCTCTCTATTTCCTTCTCTCTCTCTCGTTCCCTCTCTCTATCTCTCTCTCTTTATCTCTACACCTCAAATATCTCATCTCATTCTCTCTCTTTCTGTTTCTTAGTCTCTAAATATATATTCCATGTCTTCTTTTCTCAGTCTCTCTTTCTCCGTCCCCTTCGCTCTTCTATCTTTCTCTGTCCCTGTCTCTTTTTCCAGTTATTCTTTTCCCTCTGCCTCTTTTTCTCCTCCCTCTCTCTCTCTCTACTTCTTTTCGCCTCTATCTCTGCCTACTTCTACCTCTACCTCTACCTCTCTCACTCTCTCTCTTTCTTTCATGCATGTCTCACTGCTGTCTGTCTGCCTGTCCTCTACCTATGCTGTCTGGTCTGTCTATGCTATTGCCTACTATCTCTCTTTCTCTCCCTCTCTCTCTCCCTTTCCCTCTCCCTCTCTCTCTCTCTCTCTATCTCTCTCTCTCTATATCGCTCTCTCTCTCACTCTCTATCTGTTTGTTTGTGTCTTCTTTCTGTTTGTCTGACCTTCTCTGGCCTCTGTCTCCCAATGTCCCCTAGTGTCTATTTTGCCCCTGCCACTGTCTCATTGCCCCTGCCACTGTCTCATTGCTTCCACTGTCTCATTGCCACTGCCACTGCCACTGCCACCACACATGAGCAATAAATCATGTTGCTTGTTTGCTCGCTAAGCGTAAAACTTGTCGGCGATTTTCTTCTTCTTCTATTTTTGCTGCCGCTTCTACTGCTGCTGTTGCTGTTGTTGCTGTTGTTGCTGCTGTTGCTGCTGTTGCTGTTGCTGCTTCTACTTCTACTGCTGCTGCTGCTTCTCTGTTTCGTTTACTCATTAGATTTAGTCGCTATGCTTTGCTTTTGCTTTTGCTTTGGCTTTGTCTTTTATTGTTGTTCTTGTTGTTCTTGTGTCGTTTTGTCGCCTTTATAAGAGCGACATACAGACAGACACACACACACACACACACACATACAGCCACACAGCTGAGCATAGCCACATAATAATATGCTTATTTCAGTATACACCTTTTGTGTCAAGCGACAGTCAGCTTTGCACTCCCCCTCACCTCTCTCCTCTCCCCTTCACTCCTCTTTGTCTCTCTCTCTCTCTCTCTCTGTCTTCTCTCTCATGCCACACATCCCTTAGGCTGCTTCACACTCGCTTACAATCTCTGACACTTTTACCTTTCCGTTCATTTTTTTTTTCGGTTTTCTTTGGCATTGTCAGCAAATTTTGTGGCTAAAGCAAAACCAACAGCAGCAGCAACAACAACAGCAGCAACAACAGCAACAACAGCAACAACAACAACAACAGCAACAACAACAGCAACAGCAGCAACAACAGCAGCAGCAACAGCAGCAGCAACAGCAAAAACAACGCTGAGCGTTGCCCATGGCGCTATCGTGCCAAGCGGCAAAAACGTTGATTGGCAGCGGTTCAAGGCGCTGCTGCTGCTGCTGCTGCTGCTGCTGCTGCTGCCAGCAGCGAGTGAAGCGTGTGTTGCGCTGCGCTGCTTTACGCTGCTCAGCTTGCTCAGCTCTGTTATTTTCTTAATTTTCAACACGTTTTCTTGCCTTTCTTTCATTTCTTTCATTTCATTCTTTCTTGATTATCCTTTTGCTGTGCTGCGTGTGTGTTTTTGTGTGTTTTTGTGGCACAGTTTTTGCCCAGCTAAAACGGAAACTGAAGTAGCACGAAGACGCGTCAAAAAGAAAAAAAAAATGAAAGTAGAAAAGAAAGCAAACGAATTGCCATACAAAGGGAATATCTATTTCGTGACAAAAGGCAACTTTACTACCACTGTATGTCTGTGTGTGTGTGTGTGTGTGTGTGTGTGTGTGACTGATGCCTACATGTATTTACACCTGAAAGTATGCTAACGTCTTGCAACACGCACATTACGTGCGTTGAGCTTCAAGACTTCAAGACTCTCACACTGCTAGCAAAAAATATGCTGCCACTGTCGTTGCCACTGTCGCTGCCCCTAGCTTATGCCCCTGCTACTGTTACTGTCACTAAACCTAGCCCTTTGCTTATACCACTGCCACTTCTACATCCCCCTTCTGCTTGCCACACAACACTTATGTCAAGTTTATTCAGCTTTTCGCTGCTCGTCATCGTATGCGCATAACTTTGCACCTCGATCAGACACCCAACGATATCAACAACAACAACTTCAGCGACGTCAACGTCAACGTCAACGACAATGTCTACTATGACAATGACGATGACGATGACGATGAGTGGCCATTGGGGATGAGCAATATTCATTTATATAACGGTTAACAGTCACGACAAGCCACAAAAAACAAAAAAAAAAACAAATTTATGTTTTATTTATATTTATAGACAACAGTTGCAAATAGTAATTCAAGAACTTGCAAAAGAAATTCAAGCATATTTTATTTTACTATTTTTGGAAATTAAAGTAAAAGAAAAAGCAAAAAAAAAAAATAAAATGTTGATGAAAAAGTAGAAAAAAATAGAAAGAGAAAACGAAAGAGAAAGCAAAATAAATTTTAGAAAATTTGTGGAATCGAAAAACTGAAGCGAAAAGCAAAAGAAACAGAGAAAATAAATAAAAAAAAGCTGCAGAAATTCTAAAAAAAAAAACATGGAGAAATTATGAACAATTTTTAAAAGAAAATAAATTTTTTTTTATATTTTTTTCTATAAATTTTTAAAAGAAAAAAATATTTAATATTTTTTTTCCTATAAATAAATTTCAAAACTAAAGCGAAAATCAAAAAAAAAGTTAAAAGAAAATAATGAAAAAACTGCAAAAATTCGAAAAAGAAAACTGAAAAATTTTAAAACAATTTTTGCAAGAAAAAAAATTTGTTTTTAATATATATTTTTTTTTTATATTTTTTGGTATTAAACAATTTTTGAAAGAAAAAAAAATTTTTTTTTAAATTTTTTTTTTGATATTTTTTAGTATTGAAAACCAGAAAGAAAAGCAAAAAAAAAATTAATAAAAATTTCCAGAAATTAGAAAGAGAAAACGTAGAAATTTTGAAAATATTTTTCAAAGAATTTTTAAATATTTCTGAAGTTGGAAAGAATGAAAATAAAATGAAGAAAAATATTTAGCAATTCGAAAGGTAAACTGAAATAAAGAACAAACAATGGCAGAAGAATCAAAAGCAGCAGCAGAAAAAAGAGAAACCAACAATTAGAAATAGAAAATCGTAGAAATTTTAAAGAATTTTTGGCAGCTGAAAACTGAAATAAAAAAAGAAGCAAAGGCAGAAGAAGCAGCAGTAGAAGCAGCAGCAGAAGAAGCAGCAGCAGCAGCAGAAGAAAATAGTAGAAAAAGATGCTAAAATTCGAAGAAGAAAGCGTAGATATTTTATATAATTTTTTGGTAGTTGGAAACTTTAGTTAACTAGCAGCAAAAGCTGAAAAAATTATTAAAAAAAAAAATATATGCAGAAAAAGCAGACAAAAAAGAAAATGAAGAATTAAGAATTAGAAGAAGCAACAGAAGCTTGAAGAACAATTAAAAGAATTGTAAAGAAGCAGCAGCAGGCAGCAGTAGTGTGACATGAACTTCATTTAGTTTGCAAAAGAAAAATTGACAAGCTGCTTTTGCAAATGTTAATTTTCTAGCTAGATTTAGCTATTAAAAGTCAAAGTTAGCAACACTGTAAAATAAAGAAATGGCTAACAACTTTATTGAGCTTGAGCTTTAGCTTAAATTCATTGAGCATACGTTCGACTCTTCTCTATTATTATTATTATTATTATTTTATTTTTTTTTCTCTTGTATTTTTCGGACATTGGGCAAGCAAACTGAAAGTTGATGTCGATGTCGACGTCGCTGTCGACGTCGCTGTTGACGTCGTTGTTGTGCTTGTGGCATGTGCGTGCTGTCGTCTTATGATAGAACTTATTCAACTGCCAGCTGTGTCGCCCACATCATATGCCACGCCCAGCTTAAAGGCAAAATTGAGCTTTAAGCATTGAGTGAGAGAGAGAGAGCGGGAGAGAGAGAGAACAGAACATTGAATGCGGTTAAGTTTTTATATGTGTTTTTTTTTCTTCTTTTTTACTAGGCAAAAGCAGGTGGAGGGTGAAGGTAAAGGTGGCAGGCAGAGAAGGTAGAAGGCAGAGAAGCTGTTGGTAGGCAGAGGGAAGAGAAAGAAGCGAAAGGTAGAGGTAGAAGGTAGAAAAGCAGGCGGAAGGCAAAGGAAGAAGCAGAGGGAAGCTGGAAGACGGAGTAAGCAGCAGAGGCTGAAGGAGAAGGCTGATGGCAGGAGTAGAAGACAGAGACGATGGCAGAGGCAGAGGAGCAAACGGAGAAAGAGGAAGAGGCTGAAGGCAGAAGTAGAAGGCAGAGGCTAAAGGCAGAGGCAGAGGCTGAAGGAGGAGACTGATGACAGAAATAGAAGACAGAGGCAGAGGCTGAAGACAGAGGAGCAAACGGAGAAAGAGACAGAGGCTAAAGGCAGAGGTAGAGGCTGTGAGCAGAGGAACAGACGGAGAAAGAGGCAGAAGCTGAAGGCGGTGGTAGAAAGCAGCGACGGAGGCAGAAGAAAGACAGAAGCTGAAGTTAGAGGTCGAAGGCAGAGGCTTGAAATGCAGAGGCAGAGGTCGATGGCAGCGATAGATGCAGAGGCAGAGGCTCAGACTGAAGGCTGAAGGCAGAGGCTGAAGGCAAAGGCTGAAAGCAGAGGCTGAAGGCAGAGGCTGAAGGCAAAGGCTGAAAGCAGAGGCTGAAGTCAGAGGCTGAAGGCAGAGGCTGAAGGCAGAGGCGCAACAGCAAGCTGAAGCTGAAGAAGCTGTAAAAGATGTTGACGAAGTTTTCTAGCAGCGGCAGAGGAAGAACAAGAAATAGAAAATGAAGAAGAAGTTCAAGTAGAACAAGAAGAAGAAGAAGATGACGAAGAAGAAGAAGAAGCAGCAGCAGCAGAGGCAAAAGTCATAGCTGAAGCTGAGCCAGTAGTCGCAGCCATAGCCGTAGCTGTAGTAGCTGAAGCTGAGCCCGTAGTCGTAGCTGTAGTCGTAGTCGTAGTCGTAGCCGTAGTAGCACACGCTCAGAGTCAATTTAGTTTCAACGACGCGTGGCCTAAATTGTTTTAAATTACAAGGCGAAGCATTAAACAGACGCAACGTTAATCCGCTGGCCATACACACAGAGAGAGAGAGAGAGAGAGAGGAGGGAGACAGAGAGTGCTCTGTGTGCGCACATAAGTATGCAGTGAAAATGTAGCATAGAGCCAAAGAAGCAGCTAGAAAACACACACACACACACGCACACACACACATAGATCTGCCTTCCTCTCTCTCTCTCTGTGTGTGTGTGTGTGTGTGCATAGTGTACCACAGTTACATATGTACGCGCCGTCAGGTATTTCCGGCAGCTCATTTCCGTTTCACCTCAATTGGCTAAATGTAAAAAGAAAACACAAACAGCAAAAAAAAAACAACAACAATAGCAACAACAACAGCAGCAACAACAGCAGCAACAACAGCAGCAGCAGCAGCAACAACAGCAACAGCAGCAGCAACAGCAACATGAAGCGCATAAAAAAAAAAGCAAAAGCTGCAAAAAGCAAGCAAAAATAAATATAAAAAAAAATTTATAAAAAAAATACAAAGGGTGCACGATTCGCTAGCTCACATGCCACATGCCACTTGCCACATGCAATGCCATAACTAGACGCAGCAGGTTTTGCTGCTGCTGCTGCTGCTGCTGTTTGAGTCGCCAAGCACACGAAGGGTGCATAAATTAAGTCAAAGCCAAAAGCTAAGAAGAACTTGCAGCAGTTGACCGACAAGACAGCAGACGGCAGGCAGCAGCAGACGGCAGACAGCAGGCAGTAGCAGCAGTCGGCAGACAGCAGTCCGCAGACAGCAGTTAAAGAAGCAACAACAGCAGCGACACACTGAAGAAACGGTTGCAAGTACAAGCTGCTTTTGCGGCCGGCTATGCTGAGCACTTGTGGGGGCAAGTTTAAAGACAAACAAGACACTGAAAGCCGCAGTGTAAGCTAAGCTGAGGCAGGCAATGCTTTACATTTGTGCAACAACTTGGCAGCAGCGGCGGCAGTTTAAATTTCAAAGCATCAGCAAAAAAAAAAAAATTTTATTTTTTTTTTTTGGGGTGAATTTTGTGGCAGCCTCACACCATGCTGCTGCTGTCTGTCCCTTGCCTACTTTTACAGCGCTTGCAAATTAGCAGTGACTACAGCGACCTCCTCCCCAACCATTACTCCCTCCTCCGCCCCTGCCACTAGTCAATTTTTTATGTGTTTACCTTTTATGATTTGCACGACGTCGCCATCGTTGCCGTCTGTTGTTTTGTTTTGTGGCAAAGCAATTGCAAAAAAAAAAAAAAAAGCACATGCCACAGTCTACAAATTTTTTTGGGGCAAGAGTCGTTTTTGGCATTGCTGCCACAAAAAGTGTGGCAAATTGCGCTCGATACGCGGATGGCAAAGTCATGCACAGTGTAACACAGTGCAAAAGGAAATTTGAATGAAATTTGCGCGGTAATTGCAGCCGCTAAATTTCACTTTTGTTTCAACGTGTGGCATGGGCTGGCACTGTGTGGCATGTGTGGCATATATAGCCTTAATGTTAGCGGCAGCAGCAGCAGCAGCAATGTTGGAAATTGAGCAGTAACAAAAGGTGTAACAGTGGGAGTTGGGTTGCAGCTGGGTGTGTGGCAAGTTGGCAGAATTATGCGGCAAAACTGAGCGTGTCGAAGTCCAAGCTTGCAGCATATGCGGCTTATGAGCCACTCTCTCTCTCTATGTGTCTATGTGTGTGGCAAGTAAAAGCAGCGCATGCCACATGCGGCATGTGCACACAGCGGCAACACATGGCCGGCAGTTTTCATTTTTAAATTGGCGGTTTTTATGTGCAATTGTATGTAACACAAGGGGAGGGAGAGAGACAGAGAGAGAGAGAATGGGGGCAGGAGAGTGTGAGGCAGTGTGTGTGTGGCAGTGTGTGTGTGGCAGTGTGTGAGTCAGCAGAGTAAGAGATAGCAATAGGCAAAGCATAGCGAAAGCTTTGCCCGCTGCCTGCTGCCTCTGCTCGCTGGTTATGCGCATTAGCAAATTTTTATTGCATACTTTTGTGCGCAATTGCAATTTAATGCCGCGCACATAGCGAGCGAGAATGAGACAGAGATAGACAGACAGCCACACGCGGTTTTTATGCTCCACGCATAATTTGAGCATGCAAAATTGCGCGCTGAGATTTATATTGTGAATATTTATACAATATGTAACATTTATATAAAGATGTGCATATATACAAATATATAAAAATATATATATAAATTTATATATATATATATATTTGTCTAGTCGCATATTAAGGCAAATTTGACATGCGAAATTTGCTTGCAAAAATAATAAAAACAAAAAAAAAAAACAAATAAAGGGAAGAAATGGCAAAAACAGGAGAAAGAGCAGAAAAAAACAAGGCAAGGCTGAGGAAAGGGAAGAAAAAGTCAAAGGCAGGGCAGCAGAAGAAAAGAGAAGGTTAGGGAGAGGCAAGCGAAACCAAGTCAAAGGCAAACGCAAAGCAAGTGCAGGCAAATAAAAAAATAAAAATAAAGATAGAAAAAAAAAACAAAGCAAAAATTTGTTGTCAAATTTCAGTTTCAAGTATTTTGTTTGCCTAAGCAACTGTCAGTCGTGACACGTGTTGGTGTTGCTATTGCTGCCGCTGCTCGTTGTTGTTGTTATTGTTGCTGCTTTTCAAGTTGTTATTGCTGCTATTGTGGTTGCTGTCGCTGCCGCTGTTATTTTACTTTTGATATTTGTATTTTGCGTTTTGATATGCGATGTTTATTGCAATGCTTCCATTTTTTTATGTCGCCTTTATATGCGGTAATCAAAGACTTACAGCGGCTATGCTAAGTCTAGTAAAAATAGTTCATTTATATAAAAGGCAGCTGCAAGTAGGCGTGGCAGACAACGGAAAGTAGAAATATGCAGTTGCAGCAGCAAAAATTAAGTTGTTGTCAGCTTAATGCGTAGAGTCTGTAAAAATTTTCTAAAGAAAATAAAATTTTTTTTTATAAATTTTCAATTATTTTTTCTGCTGCAGCACATGGCTGCAGGGTAACTTAGCGTCGAGCAGCTGAGAATGTTGTTGTTGTTGCTTGATAGTTGCTGTTGCTGTTTAGTTGCTTGGCAGTTGTTACTGCTGCCATTTGCTTGCTTGCCTAGTTGAAGCTTGTTTAGCTGCGTGTTGCCTTTGAGTTTTTTTTTCTCTTTGTGCTTTTTTTTTTTTTTTTTTATCACATAAACGTTTGGCGTTACATTGTCATATAAATTAAAGCACAAATCGAGCGGCTGCATAATTTCAGCATTGATTTTTGCTTCTTATTTTATTTTATATTTTTATTATTTTATTTTTATTTTTATTTTATTTTTATATTATTTTATTTTATTTTTATTTTATTTTATTTTTATTTTTTTTTTTATTTTTATTTTATTTTTATTTTATTTTTATTTTATTTTTATTTTATTTTTATTTTTATTTTTATTTTTTTATTTATTTTATTTTTATTTTATTTTTATTTTATTTTTATTTTATTTTTATTTTATTTTTATTTTATTTTATTTTTATTTTTATTTTTATTTTTATTTTTATTTTTATTTAATTTTATTTTTATTTTTATTTTTATTTTTATTTTTATTTTTATTTTTATTTTTATTTTTATTTAATTTTATTTTATTTTTATTTTTATTTTATTTTTCTTTTTCTTTTTATTTTTATTTTTATTTTATTTTTATTTTTATTTTTATTTTTATTTTTATTTTTATTTTTATTTTATTTTATTTTATTTTATTTTATTTTTATTTTTATTTTTATTTTTATTTTTATTTTATTTTATTTTTATTTTTATTTTATTTTTATTTATATTTATATTTATATTTTTATTTTTATTTTTATTTTTATTTTTATTTTTATTTTTATTTTATTTTTATTTTTATTTTTATTTTTATTTATTTATTTATTATTTATTTTTATTTGTCATTTGCATATTTCGTGCTGTCACAGGGAAACAAATGCCGCTGCAGAAGCTAAGTATGAGATATAGCTATAACTTTTTGTTTAACTAGCTCACACTATAGCTATCTCTCTCTCACTCTCTCTACCTCTACTTCTGCCTATCTCTCTCTCACTATATCATATAGCTGTCATAGAAATAATCCTTGGAAAATTGTTGCTTTATATGAAAAACTTCTATGTTTCCTCAGCTATACGCTTGAAACTTACAGCATTTAAGTTTAGCTATATCTAAAACATATCTGCCAAGTTTCATTAAAATCGGACTACTATATCATATAGCTGTCATAGAAATAATCCTTGGAAAATTGTTGCTTTATATGAAAATCTTCTTTGTTTCCTCAGCTATACGCTTGAAACTTACAGCATTTAGGTTTAGTAATGTCTAAAACTTGTATCTTAAATTTCAATCAAATCGTATGACTATAACATATAGCTGCCATAGAACGTAGGACCCAAAAATTCAATTTCCATTCAAGCAACTTTACGTTGAGTGTATCAAAATCTTCGTTATGTGCAGGATAACTTTTACCATCAGCTGGCAATAGCTCATATCTATGCAAGGCACAAAATATTTATATTCGTTTATTTTTATTTTATTTTTGGGGGATATTTTTTCTATGCACTTAATGCAATTATTTCTTGAAGCTAAATTCCACGGGCTGCTGACAATAAACCAATTTAACTTTTGCAATATGCTTGGAATTACGAACAGAAACCGTTGGTCAGTTCACAGTTGTAGAGTCAACCCTCAAGACTGTTTCATGAGGCCCCCTTACCAGCGCTATTAAAGCCATAAACTCAACCCTTGGTCGAAAATAGTTTTTGGACAATAGAATAGCATGAAATGTTTTGGATAGCAAATATAACAGAAGACCTATGTTACAGAAGGGTGTATGGGGTGCAGGGACGAGCTGTAAGTATTTATTTATGCGTCTGAACTTTTGACCAGTATGCTCGGACTGCTACCCCTCCTGCAAGCAAGTTATTTAATGGCATCTCCCCTTAAGTTAAGTTTGTTTTTTTTTTTTTTGGAGAGAAGGGAAGGAAGGCAAAGTGAATTGTTAGCGTGTTTTATGCTAGTTGCTAGCTAAAATATATAAAGCTATAGTTAAGAAATTGCCGTTAGCCATGAAAATATTAACAGATAATTGTATTGAGTGTGGAAATAAGTGTCGAAATTGTCCCTGTTCCTGTCCCTGTTCATCCTGTAGCAAGTCAAGTGAGGTGTGTGTGTGCACACCAAATGTTGCAGATAGGCGCAACTAATAGTTAATATATATACTTTGGCACACACTAACTTAAATGTTCAATTGCAGCACTCGATATACATTAATCGATAGTCGATAACGTTAAGTAATTTTTTGTTTTTTTTAAAGCTTTAAGTTTTTATTTTTTGTTTTATCAACATTTAATTAAATGTGTTTGTTCAACATGTTGCCATGTTGCTGTGTGGCAATGCAATCTGTCTGTCTATCGGTCCTGTCCTGCCTGCTGGCACTGCGTATGTCAGACTTGCTGCGTATTGCGGCCGCATGTTGTAACTGTTACTGTAATTGTTAATTAAATCAAGCGACACATGTTTTAAAAATAAATTAAATAAATAATAAAAAAAAAATTACGAGAGCTATTAATTTAATCCAAAGATTTTTATACACTTTCCAAAAGAAAAATTAATATTATATAGAATACAGTGCTGCGATTTGCATGAAATTTAACTGATATATTTAAGTTAGTGCTGCAACTCAAGCTTGGAAGTTTAAGCCGCTTAGCTTGAGGCACAAAAAAGTTTTGCATATAAAGCAACAATTTTCCAAGGATTATTTCTATGACAGCTATATGATATAGTAGTCCGATTTTAATGAAACTTGGCAGATATGTAGAGTATATTACCTATGAGTTTCAATGGATAAGGTTAAGGAACAAAAAAGTCTCTCATACAAAGACTAAAATTTTTACCTATCCTTTATATGGCAGCTATAAGATATAGTCGTTGGATTTGATTTAAACTTCACAGATTGGTATAAAACATCATAAAACGTAAATTCTGTAAGTTTAAGAGTGTTAGTGTATTGGATAAAAAAGTCTCTCATAGAAAGACTTAATTTTCTAGGTATCCTTCGTATGGCAGCTATAGGATATAGCAGAGCGATTTGAATCAAATTTTGCAGACGTATGTTAGAAGTAACAAAACTTATATTTTGTAAGTTTCAAGAGGATAAATTGAGAAATAAAGAAGTTCCTCATATAAAGAATTCATTTTGGATGAATTATTACTATGGCAGCTATATGAAATAATTGTTGTATGGAAAGCAAACTTGACAGATACGCATAAGATATCATTAAAATGAAATTCTGTAAGTTTTAGTCGTTTAGCATAACAAATAAAAAAGTTGCTCATATAAATTTGTAATTTTGGATGAATTATTTCTATGACAGCTATATGAAATAGTCGTACGATCGGTTTTTTTCAAAAGTAGCTATGCCAAGTTTCATTTAGGCAAGCTTTTAAACAGAACGACAGCTGCTGCTGCTGCTACTGTTGCTGTTCATTAAGTTTTTTTTTACTTTATAGTCAGCGTCACGCCTACAAATTTTTCTGGCCACAAAAAAAAAAAAAAAAGAAAAATTAATAAACTCTTGACAAGTGTATAAAAAAAATTTCATATAACATTTTATGCTCAAGTTTTGCGGAGTAAATATATTATTATTATTATTATTATTTTTATTTTCATTTTGGTTTCATTTAATTTTTTTTTTTTTTTTTTTTTAATGGTTCAAGCAAAACGCAAGCAGCGTTTGTTTTATATATATATATATATATATGGCCTAAAGGCATTTTTGGGCTTTAATTAATTTGTAGTCATTAACTGATGCCAAGCCTTGTCGAGTCTTTTGTCGAGCCTCTCCTGCTGTGCGAATCGTTTGCTTTTAGTTAGGTGTCAATACATACAAGCCCAAAGTACACACACACACATGGCATAAGAGAGAGACAGAGACAGCTATAGGCAGTGAGTGAGTGAGGGAGAGAGAGATAGAGCAAAGAGTGTGCGACTTACATATACTTGAACACTTGCGGAAGCTTTTGTTTAGGCAACAAGCAAAAACGAGCCGTTGCCTAACTGCACCGCTATCTCTCTCTCTCTCTCTCTTCTTCTCTCTCTCTCTCTCTCACTCTTCCTGTCTCTTTCGCAGTCTGTTACTTTTGCTTGTTAGCCTTGTGTTGCAAAACCAAATGTATGCCACATGTGATGCTATAAGCAGCAGCAGCAGCAGCAGCAGCAGTAGCAGCAATTGAAGTTGCGTGTGTGTCTCTAGCTCTCTCTCTCTCTCTCTTTCGCACTCTCTCTCTCTCTCTTGCTGTATGTGTATGAAGATATATTACATTTTGCGGCCAGCTGAGTGTGTATAATGTCTATCTCTCTCAATCTCTCTCTCTATCTCTTTCTCGCACTTGTCGTGTCTTAGTCTAAGTAGCAGACAAGCATTTGTACTTGCGGCCAAAAAGCGTTACACATAAGTTGAATTATGGCACTTGCCACACACACACACGGAGGCAAACTGCAGTGGCAACAGTAAATGTTGCACTATGCGCTGCCTAATGAAGTTGTTAGTAGCAACAGCAACAGCAGCAGCAACAGCAACAGCAATACGCAAATTGGGTCAAAAGCGTTGTAAATTATGGCTAAGATGAAATTTTGGTGCCCAATGCTTAATTTTATGCTAACAAGCCGCGAAAAGCGCGATAATGAGAGTAAGAGAGAGAGATAGAGAGAGAGAGAGAGAGCAAGTAATAGCAGGCATAAGCTGTGCAAAAGCGCTTAGCAGCGCTAAAGATTGTAGGCGTAGCACTTAAAGGCAACAGCAAAGGCAACAGCAGAGGCAATAGCAGAGGCAACATCAGAGGCAACAGCAGAGGCAACAGCAGTGCAAAGGGAGCAGCAGCAGCGGCAGCAAGCGATGTTTTATTTTTAGCACAAATCTCATAAAATGAGCAACAGGCAAAACACAGCGAAAGAGAAACAGAGAGAGAAAGAGAGAGAGCGAGAGAGAGAGATGGAGTAGTAACAGCAGCTGCGGCAATATTGATTTTATGTATGTGTGTTTGTGACAATTTGTCAGCTTTTTGTTAAATTTACGTTGCCTACTTTAAGGCGCCGGCATCGTAAATTGCGTTGAACGCCGACAGTCAGACTGCCAGCAAATCAATGCGTGTGTGGGCGATGCCAGCGCTTTTACTGTATGTATGAGTATGTGTGTGTGTGTTGTATGTGTGTTTGTGTGTGTGTGTGTGTGTCTGCGTCTGTGTTTGTGTATATCAACAAATACCTGACGCAAGATTATTTGTCGTTGCGGCTTTCACTCGCTCTTCCTCTGTGTGTGTATCGCTGTGTGTGTAAATTTACGAGTCTCTGCTTATATTTTCTTTTTAACTTCTCACACTATATATATATATATATATATATATATATATCTTTCTCTCTCTCACTCTTGCTCCTTCGCTCTCTTTCGCACTGTGTCTTCATCTGTTTGCTGCCTTGAAATTGTTTTGCCGCACATCAACTTTATTATGCTTTAATAATTGATGCGCTGATATACGATACACAAAGAGAGAGACAGAGAGAGAGAGAGAGATAGAGAGAGAGAGAGAGAGAGAAGAGCAAAACAGAAGTGAGACAGTGATAGACTATGCTGCCACAGCCACAGCGCCCACAGTTTGACATGTTGAACGCTTTGTGTGGCCAACAACAATTCAATTGTATTAAATATTCTCTCTCACTCTCTCTCTGTCTCTTTCTCTCTCTCTCACTATCTCTCTCTCTATATATATCTCTCTCTCCATCTCTCTCCCTCTCTCTTTTTCTCTCTGTCTATAGATTTATGTGCAAATGCAAGCTAAAAGCAAACAAAGCCAAAGCCAAAATAGAAAAAAATAAAGCTAACTTAGCTATTTTCTTAGACTTAGACTTTGGCAAAGTTAGCTAACTGCTGCTGCTGTTCTTGCTATAAGCTGTGAATGTTGCTGCTGTTGCTGTTGTTGCTGTTGCTGCTGTTGTTGCTGTCTGCTTTGAATGTTGCTGTGTCTGCAGCTGCTGCTGTTGTGGCTGTTATTGCCGTTTAGTCTGCTGTGCCTGCTGCTGCTACCTGCTGTGAATTTTGCTGCTGTTGCTGTGTCTGCTGCTGTTGCTGCTGTGTCTGCTGCTGTTGTTGCTGCTGCTTTTGCTGCTGCTTTTGCTGCTGTGTCTGCTGTTGATGTTGCTGTTGTGCCTGCTGCTGCTGTGTCTGCTGCTGCTGTTGCTGTTGTGCCTGCTGCTGCTGCAGCTCTTGCTACCAGCTATAGCTGCTGCTTCTACTGCAATTACTGCTGTGCCTCTGCCATATCTGCTGTTGCTGCTACTGCTGCTGATGGCGTGACTTTGACTGCTGCTGCTGCTACTGTGACTTTGACTACTGCCTCTGCCTCTGCTTCTGCTTCTACCTCTGCGTCTGCCCCAACTACTACTACTGCTACTTCGGCTGCTGCTGCTTCTTCTTCTAGCTCTGCCTCTGCTACTGCTGCTAGTATTGCTGCTGCTGCTGCTGCTACTACTGCTTCTTCATGCTCTGCTTTTGCTCCTGCTGCTAGTATTGCTGCTGCTTCTGCTACTACAGCTACTGCATCGACATCGACTGCTGTTGCTGCTCCTGCTTCTTGCTCTGCTTCTGCTACTACAGCTGCTGCTTCTTCTTCTGGCTCAGCCTCTGCTCCTGCTACTACTACTACTGCTGCTGCTACTACTGCCACTGCTGCTGCTCCTGCTTCTTGCTCTGCTTCTGCTCCTGTTGCTAGTATTGCTGCTACTACTGCTACTGCTTCTTCTGCCTTTGCTTCTGCTACTACAGCTGCTACTTCTACTGCTGCTCCCTCTGCTACTGCTGCCACTGCTGCTGCTGCTACTTCGTCTGCTACTTTAGCTGCTTTCTTTAGCTATTTTGTCCGACGATTATAGCCAAAAATTGTTGCTTAATTGCTTGACGCTGGCAGCAGGCAGCAAGAGGACAAGGCAAGCAGCAGGCACAGAAAGAGAGCGGGGAAGAGCAGCAGCAGCAGCAGCAGCAAGAAGAGAATAGCGGGCAGCTAATTTACCCAACTGCTGGCAAAACATACTTTTTACCTGGCGCCAAAGTTTCGGCTACCCCAAACACACACACAGAGAGAATGAGTGAAAGAGAGAGAGAGAGAGAGACAGAGCGAGCCTTTTGCCTTTTGTAAAATGGGCAGCGTTAAATGCTTCAAATTCTTTAAGTTTGTTTCTACAAGCTAAACATTTTTTTCCCTGTGTGTATGTGTGTGTCTCTGTGTGTGTGTGTGTGTGTGTGAGCGCAGTTTTTCAGTATTTTTTTCTTTACTTTTTAGTTTATTTCTTTGGGCATTGCGTGCGTGCACGAAATGAGGGCCGCAGTTTGTAGCCAGCAAAAGTTTTGCTCTCTGTGTATTTTCTTCTTCTTCTTTCTGTTTTTTTTTTTTTGTGTATTTTTTACACCCTTTATTTTTATTTTTATTTTTTTTTGTTAGCGTTTTCTTATAGCTTTTTTTTTAGATTTTTTTTTGGTTGTTTTTCTATTTACGCAACGGCCGCAAGTTTTTGGCCAAGCATTTGGTTTTTTTTTTTTGCGGCTAGCAGCGTGCGGGTAGCAGCGGGAAGGGGAGGGAGGGAGGGGTAGCACATAGCGTGCTGCTATTGGCGTCTCTTTTGCTAATATTCGCCATTAAACTTTTGCTTGTTTTTCTTTAATTAACAACGCAAACATCTGATATGCTGCTACTCATTTTTTTTTTCCGCTCTTATTGTTGTTGTTGTTGTTGTTGTTGTTGCTTTTGTTGCTTACTTTAGACATTGCATACCTTTATTAAGTTTCCTTACATACTCTTCTCTCTGCTCTTTGCTTTCCTTTCTTTTTTACTGTTCTTCTATCTACTGTCTGCCGTCTGTTCTGTCTGCTTGGGTTTCATTTTGGGACCAAAGTTTTTCAATGCTGCAACAACAACAACAAAAAAAAGGGTCACACAGCGAATCTCTTCAATGCTACTGCCACGCCTCCTACCATACTTTATTTGCTTAACAGACTCTTGGCTTAAACACATGCCGCGCCCGTCACATTAAACGTCGCATCCATCAAACAATTGCGCGGCGTTTTTTTTTATTGCATTAATTGTGCTTTAAATGTTACTGCGGTTGCTTTGCGATCAATTTGATGAACTTCCTCTGCTTCCTCTTCTGCCTCTTCTGCCACTTCTGCCACTTCTGCCACTTCTCTATATTTGCCTAACAAAATATTTATCTTTAATATATACAATTTAAGGGGCGGCTACTAAATACAGCTAACGACATGCGGCACACGAATTCTGCCTGCAGGCCAAAGGCAAACTCTGATTGAAGTTCAAGCAAAAAAAAACAAAAGGTTTTTCTTTCTTTTTCTTTTTTTTTTTAGGCTGGCATCAAGTTTTAAATATTTCTTAAAATAGTTTTTTTTTTTTTTTTTTTTGTCCTTTCACTTTTGATTTTATGCAGCGCAAAGAAAAGATAAAGTCAATGATAAGCAACAGTTAAGACATTGAAGCCTAATACAAAAGATATTTTCTTTATATAACATATTATATATAGAAAGGTCACAGCAAGCTGACTTCTCAGAAATTTAAGAAGATTTTTTTCATACTTATCTTTGGCAGCTTAAGCTTAAATTTATATATTTTTATATAAATATAAATATAATAAATATAATTATTGAATATAAATATAAATATATAAATTTTATTTTTAATTTTTTTTTTCAAATTCTAAAATATTTAAAACATTCTTATATTTATTTTAAAATTT
>JBAMBR010000128.1:0-15956 GCA_037044475.1 Zaprionus obscuricornis | reverse complement strand
CAGCAACAGCAACATGAAGCGCATAAAAAAAAGCAAAAGCTGCAAAAAGCAAGCAAAAATAAATATAAAAAATGTATAAAAAAAATAGAAAGGGTGCACGATTCACTAGCTCACATGCCACATGCCACTTGCCACATGCAATGCCATAACTAGACGCAGCAGGTTTTGCTGCTGTTGCTACTGCTGCTGCTGTTTGAGTCGCCAAGCACACGAAGGGTGCATAAATTAAGTCAAAGCCAAAAGCGGCGCGACAAGAAGAACTTGCAGCAGTTGACCGACAAGACAGCAGTCGGCAGGCAGCAGCAGACGGCAGACAGCAATCGGCAGGCAGTAGCAGCAGCAGCAGTCGGCAGACAGTAGTCGGCAGACAGCAGCAGACGACAGCAGCAGACAGCAGTCGGCAGACAGCAATCGGCAGTCGGCAGACAGCAGTTAAAGTAGCAACGGCAGCAGCGACACACTAAAGAAACAGTTGCAAGTACAAGCTGCTTTTGCGGCCGGCTATGCTGAGCACTTGTGGGGCAAGTTTAAAGACAAACAAGACACTGAAAGCCGCAGTGTAAGCTGAGCTGAGGCAGGCAATGCTTTACATTTGTGCAACAACTTGGCAGCAGCGGCGGCAGTTTAAATTTCAAAGCATCAGCAAAAAAAAAAAATTTTATTTTTTTTTTTGGGGTGAATTTTGTGGCAGCCTCACTCCATGCTGCTGTCTGTCCCTTGCCTACTTTTACAGCGCTTGCAAAATTAGCAGCGAGTACAGCCCCCTCCTCAACCATTACTCCCCACCTCCCCCCCCTGCCACTAGTCAATTTTTTATGTGTTTACCTTTTATGATTTGCACGACGTCGCCATCGTTGCCGTCTGTTGTTTTGTTTTGTGGCAAAGCAATTGCAAAAAAAAAAAGCACATGCCACAGTCTACAAATTTTTTTTGGGGCAAGAGTCGTTTTTTGGCATTGCTGCCACAAAAAGTGTGGCAAATTGCGCTCGATACGCGGGGATGGCAAAGTCATGCACAGTGTAACACAGTGCAAAAGGAAATTTGAATGAAATTTGCGCGGTAATTGCAGCCGCTAAATTTCACTTTTGTTTCAACGTGTGGCATGGGCTGGCACTGTGTGGCATGTGTGGCATATATAGCCTTAATGTTAGCGCTATGGCTTTGGCCACAGCAGCAACAGCAGCAGCAGCGGCAGCAGCAGCAATGTTGGAAATTGAGCAGTAACAAAAGGTGTCGCAGTGGGAGTTGGGTTGCAGCTGGGAGTGTGGCAAGTTGGCAGAATTATGCGGCAAAACTGAGCGTGTCGAAGTCCAAGCTTGCAGCATATGCGGCTTATGAGCCACTCTCTCTCTCTCTATGTGTGTGTGTGTGTGTGTGTGTGGCAAGTAAAAGCAGCGCATGCCACATGCGGCATGTGCACACAGCGGCAACACATGGCCGGCAGTTTTCATTTTTAAATTGGCGGTTTTTATGTGCAATTGTATGTAACACAAGGGGAGGGAGAGAGAGAGAGAGAATGGGGGGGGAGAAGAGTGTGAGGCAGTGTGTGTGTGGCAGTGTGTGTGTGGCAGTGTGTGTGTGGCAGTGTGTGAGTCAGCCGAGTAAGAGATAGCAATAGGCAAGGCATAGCGAAAGCTTTGCCCACTGCCTGCTCTGCTGCCTGCTGCCTCTGCTCGCTGGTTATGCGCATTAGCAAATTTTTATTGCATACTTTTGTGCGCAATTGCAATTTAATGCCGCGCATACAGCGAGTGAGACAGAGACAGAAATAGATAGACAGCCACACGCGGTTTTTATGCTCCACGCATAATTTGAGCATGCAAAATTGCGCGCTGAGATTTATATTGTGAATATTTATACAATATGTAACATTTATATAAAGATGTGCAGATATACAAATATACAAATATATATATAAATTTATATATATATTTGTCTAGTCGCATATTAAGGCAAATTTGACATGCGAAATTTGCTTGCAAAAATAATAAAAACAAAAAAAAAAAACAAATAAAGGGAAGAAATGGCAAAGACAGGAGAAAGAGCAGAAAAAACAAGGCAAGGCAGAGGAAAGGGAAGAAAAAAGCCAAAGGCAGGGCAGCAGAAGAAAAGAGAAGGTTAGGGAGAGGCAAGCGAAACCAAGTCAAAGGCAAACGCAAAGCAAGTGCAGGGAAATAAAAAATAAAAATAAAGATAGAAAAAAAAACAAAGCAAAAATTTGTTGTCAAATTTCAGTTTCAAGTATTTTGTTTGCCTAAGCAACTGTCAGTCGTGACACGTGTTGGTGTTGCTATTGCTGCTGCTGCTGCTGCTCGTTGTTGTTGTTATTGCTTTTCAAGTTGTTATTGTTGCTGTTGTGGTTGCTGTCGCTGCCGCTGTTATTTTACTTTTGATATTTGTATTTTTGCCTTTTGATATGCGATGTTTATTGCAACGCTTTCATTTTTTTATGTCGCTTTTATATGCGGTAATCAAAGACTTACAGCGGCTATGCTAAGTCTAGTAACAATAGTTCATTTATATAAAAGGCAGCTGTAAGTAGGCGTGGCAAACAACGGAAAGTATAAATATGCAGTTGCAGCAGCAAAAATCAAGTTGATGTCAGCTTAATGCGTAGAGTCTGTAAAAATTTTCTAAAGAAAATAAAATTTTTTTTATAAATTTTCAATTATTTTTTCTGCTGCAGCACATGGCTGCAGGGTAACTAAGCGTCGAGCAGCTGAAAATGTTGTTGTTGTTGCTTGATAGTTGCTGTTGCTGTTGCTATTTAGTTGCTTGGCAGTTGTTACTGCTGCCATTTGCTTGCTTGCCTAGTTGAAGCTTGTTTAGCTGCGTGTTGCCCTTGAGTTCTTTTCTCTTTGTGCTTTTGTTTTTTGTTTTTTTTTTTTTATCACATAAACGTTTGGCGTTACATTGTCATATAAATTAAAGCACAAATCGAGCGGCTGCATAATTTCAGCATTGATTTTTGCTTCTTATTTTATTTTTATTTTTATTTAATTTTTTTTTTATTTTTATTTTATTTTTATTTTATTTTATTTTATTTTATTTTATTTTATTTTATTTTATTTTTATTTTTACTTTTATTTTTATTTTTATTTTTATTTTTATTTTTATTTTTATTTTATTTTATTTTATTTTATTTTATTTTATTTTATTTTTATTTTATTTTTAATTTAATTTATTTTATTTTATTTTATTTTATTTTTATTTTATTTTTATTTTTATTTTTATTTTTATTTTTATTTTTATTTTTATTTTTATTTTTATTTTTATTTTTATTTTATTTTATTTTAATTTTATTTTTATTTTTATTTTTATTTTTATTTTTATTTTTATTTTTATTTTTATTTTTATTTTTATTTTTATTTTATTTTTATTTTTATTTTTATTTTTATTTTTATTTTTTATTTTATTTTTATTTTTATTTTATTTTATTTTTATTTCTATTTTATTTTTATTTATTTTTCTTTCTTTTTTTGAAATTTGCATATTTCATGCTGTCACAGGGAAACAAATGCCGCTGCAGAAGCTAAGTATGAGATATAGCTATAACTTTTTGTTTAACTAGCTCACACTATAGCTATCTCTCTCTCACTCTCTCTACCTCTACTTCTGCCTATCTCTCTCTCACTCTCTCTCTTTGTCTCTTTCTCATGCTGTGTAATGCCTTTTGTTTTGCGTTTTATTATTTATAATAAATGATTGCACATACCAAGCGCAGTCAGTCTTAAGCAGTCAGCCGGCTACCCCCACCCCCCTACCTTCCGTTGCCACTCCCTTCCTTCCTGCCCCTTTTGCGCTGCCTACTATCAATACATTATTTAATAATATTATTGAGCTATGTGCTGTGGCCTTTGTCTTGTGTCTTGCTATTGTTTTTAGTCAAGCAACAGCAGCAAGGAGCAGCAGCAGCAGTTGAAAGTAATGAAGAAGCAGCAGCTGCTGCTGTTGCTGCTGTTGTTGCTGTTGCTGCTGCTATCTGTTAACGGAAGCGGGTCAATCGATTTTCCTTTATAGGCATTTTCACACACACACACACACACACGCACACACACACAGCGTGTGGCTGGCAACTTGTGCTTCAATAATCAAGTTCTTGCATAGCGTCAAGGCATTAATTAGAAATTTCATTTGTTTGTTTGTTTATGCAGCAACAACAGCAACAACAGCAGCAGCAGCAGCAGCAGCAACATATAGCTAACGATATATAGTTGTATTTTTATTATATATTATGATTGCTTTGTTAAGGCTTTGCCCTTTGCTCCCATTATCTTTCCATCTCTCTTTCACTCTCTCTCTCTTTCTCACTCTCTCTGCATGTGTGTCGCTTAAATTATGTGTTAATTTTTCGTTGCTGCGCCCCTTTGCTACGGCAACTACAATATGCTTGTCGACCCCCCTCCAAAGGCGTAAATATTGCATATTTCAGCAGATACTTCACATACATATGTTCTCTCTCTCTCTATCTCTCTCTCTCTCGCTCTCTCTCTCGATATTATATATATAGAGAATGTTTATAGAATATTTTGCTGTTCCCTTTTTTGCATACACTAGCAAAGAGCATATGCATAGTGACTAGTAGTTTGTAGCTGCTAAAAAAAAATATATATATATATATATATAATTATATATATTCTTGTACAGCATAGAAAAATTACTGATTTTTAATGTTTCGTCTCTTACTTCTCAAGCTAGTCACTTAAGACTTGACAGACATGCTGCTAGTTGTACCAACTTAAATATAAGTCAAAGCCAGGCAGATCGCGCTACTATATCATATAGCTGTAATAGGAACAATCAGCAAAAATTTAGTTTTTGTATAGAAAAGTTTTTTATTTGTTAACTTAACTAGCTGAAACTTGCAGAATATAAGTTTAGCTATGTCTAATAGATGTCAGTTAAATTTGGCAAAAATCGTATGTCATTATCATATAGCTGCCATAGAAACGATCGGTAGAAAATTCAATTTTTGTATGAAAAACTTCTATATTTGTAAAGTTAAGCTATTGAAACTTTTAGTATTTGAGTTTAGCGATAATATATGCATGTCAGTAAAATTTCATTGAAATCGTATGACTATATCATATAGCTGTCATAGGAACTCTAGGCTGAAAATTGTATTTTTGTATGAAAAACTTCTAGGATGCTGCAGCTATAGGCACCAAACTTATAAAACATAAGTTTAGCAATGCTTCAAACATATCTGCAAAGTTTCATTAAAATCGGACTACTATATCATATAGCTGTCATAGAAATAATCCTTGGAAAATTGTTGCTTTGTATGAAAAACTTCTAGGATGCTGCAGCTATAGGCATGAAACTTGTAAAACATAAGTTTAGCAATCCTTCAAACATATCTGCAAAGTTTCATTAAAATCGGACTACTATATCATATAGCTGTCATAGAAATAATCCTTGGAAAATTGTTGCTTTGTATGAAAAACTTCTAGGATGCTGCAGCTATAGGCATGAAACTTGTAAAACATAAGTTTAGCAATCCTTCAAACATATCTGCAAAGTTTCATTAAAATCGGACAACTATATCATATAGCTGTCATAGAAATAATCCTTGGAAAATTGTTGCTTTATATGAAAAACTTCTATGTTTCCTCAGCTATACGCTTGAAACTTACAGCATTTAAGTTTAGTAATGTCCAAAACTTGTCTCTCAAATTTCAACCAAATCGTATGACTATAACATATAGCTGCCATAGACCACAGGACCCAAAAATTAAATTTCCATTTGAGCAACTTTACGATGAGTGTATCAAAATCTTCGTTATGGCAGGATAACTTTTACCATCAGCTGGCAATAGCTCATATCTATGCAAGGCACAAAATATTTATATTCGTTTATTTTTATTTTATTTTTGGGGGGATTTTTTCTATGCACTTAATGCAATTATTTCTTGAAGCTAAATTCCACGGGCTGCTGACAATAAACCAATTTAACTTTTGCAATATGCTTGGAATTACGAACAGAAACCGTTGGTCAGTTCACAGTTGTAGAGTCAACCCTCAAGACTGTTTCATGCGGCCCCCTTACCAGCGCTATTAAAGCCATAAACTCAACCCTTGGTCGAAAATAGTTTTTGGACAATAGAATAGCATGAAATGTTTTGGATAGCAAATATAACAGAAGACCTATGTTACAGAAGGGTGTATGGGGTGCAGGGACGAGCTGTAAGTATTTATTTATGCGTCTGAACTTTTGACCAGTATGCTCGGACTGCTCAACCCCTACCCCTCCTCCAGCAAGCAAGCAAGTTATTTAATGGCATCTCCCCTTAAGTTAAGTTTGTTTTTTCTTTTGAAGAGAGGGGGAGGCAGGGAAAGTGAATTGTTAGCGTGTTTTATGCTAGTTGCTAGCTAAAATATATAAAGCTAAAGTTAAGAAATTGCCGTTAGCCATGAAAATATTAACAGATAATTGTATTGAGTGTGGAAATAAGTGTCGAAATTGTCCCTGTTCCTGTTCATTCTGTCGCAAGTCAAGTGAGGTGTGTGTGTGCACACCAAATGTTGCAGATAGGCGCAACTAATTGTTAATATATATACTTTGGCATATAATAAACACTAACTTAAATGTTCAATTGCAGCACTCGATATGAATTAATCGATAGTCGATAACGTTAATTAATTTTTGTTTTTTTTAAAGCTTTAAGTTTTTATTTTTTGTTTTATCAACATTTAATTAAATGTGTTTGTTCAACATGTTGCCATGTTGCTGTGTGGCAATGCAATCTGTCTGTCTATCGGTCCTATCCTGCCTGCTGGCACTGCGTATGTCAGACTTGCTGCGTATTGCGGCCGCATGTTGTAACTGTTACTGTAATTGTTAATTAAATCAAGCGACACATGTTTTAAAAATAAATTAAATAAATAATAAAAAAAATTACGAGAGCTATTAATTTAATCCAAAGATTTTTATACACTTTCCAAACAAAAATTGAATATTATATAGGTTATAGTGCTGCGATTTGCATGAAATTCGACTGATATATTTTAGTTAGTGCTGCAACTCAAGCTTGGAAGTTTAAGCCGCTTAGCTTGAGGCACAAAAAAGTTTTACATATAAAGCAACAATTTTGAAAGGATTATTTCTATGGCAGCTATATGATATAGTTGTTCGATCTAAATGAAACTTGGCAGATATGTAGAGAATATCATAGAACACAAGTTCTATAAGTTTCAATGGATTAGCTTAAGTAACAAAAATGTCTCTCATACAAACTCCAAAATTTTTACCTATCATTCCTATGGCAGCTATATGATATAGTAGTTCGATTTGATTTAAACTTCACAGTTATGTATAAGACATCATAAAACGTATATTCTGCAAGTTTTAATGTGTTAGTGTAAGGAATAAAAATGTCTCTCATACAAACTCTAAAATTTTTACCTATCCTTTCTATGGCAGCTATATGATATAGTAGTTTGATTTGATTTAAACTTTGCAGATTAGTATAAGACGTCATGAAACGTAAATTCTGTAAGTTTAAGAGTGTTAGTGTATTGGATAAAAAAGTCTCTCATAGAAAGACTTAATTTTTTAGCTATCCTTCCTATGGCAACTATATGATATAGTAGATCGATTTGTACGAAATTTGGCAGACGTGTGTTAGGCGTAGTAAAACTTATATTCTGTAAGTTTCAAAAGTATAAATTGTAAAACAAAGTAGTTCCTCATATAAAGAATTAATTTTGGATGAATTATTCCTATGGCAGCTATATGAAATAATTGTTGTATGGAAAGCAAACTTGACAGATACGCATGAGATATCATTAAAATGAAATTCTGTAAGTTTTAGTCGTTTAGCATAACAAATAAAAAAGTTGCTCATATAAATTTGTAATTTTGGATGAATTATTTCTATGACAGCTATATGAAATAGTCGTACGATCGGTTTTATTTAAAATTTTTGATAGTAGCTATGCCAAGTTTCATTTAGGCAAGCTTTAAAACAGAACGACAGCTGCTGCTGCTGCTGCTGTTGCTGTTAATTAAGTTTTTTTTTTTTACTTTATAGTCAACGTCACGCCTACAAATTTTTCTGGCCACAAAAAAAAAAGAAAAATTAATAAACTCTTGACAAGTGTATAAAACAAATTTCATATAACATTTTATGCTCAAGTTTTGCGGAGTAAATATATTATTATTATTATTATTATTATTTTTATTTTCATTTTGGTCTCATTTAATTTTTTTTTTTAATGGTTCAAGCAAAACGCAAGCAGCGTTTGTTTTATATATATGGCCTAAAGGCATTTTTGGGCTTTAATTAATTTGTAGTCATTAACTGATGCCAAGCCTTGTCGAGTCTTTTGTCGAGCCTCTCCTGCTGTGCGAATCGTTTGCTTTTAGTTAGGTGTCAATACATACAAGCCCAAAGTACACACACATATGGCATAAGAGAGAGACAGAGACAGCTATAGGCAGTGAGTGAGTGAGGGAGAGAGAGAGAGAGCAATGAGTGTGCGACTTACATATACTTGAACACTTGCGGAAGCTTTTGTTTAGGCAACAAGCAAAAACGAGCCGTTGCCTAACTGCACCGCTATCTCACACTCTCTCACTCTCTCTCTCTCTCACACACACTCTTCCTGTATCTTTCGCAGTCTGCTCCTTTTGCTTGTTAGCCTTGTGTTGCAAAACCAAATGTATGCCACATGTGATGCTATAAGCAGCAGCAGCAGCAGCAGTAGCAGCAGCAGTAGCAGCAATTGAAGTTGCGTGTGTGTCTCTATCTCTATCTCTCTCTCTCTCTCTCTTTCGCACTCTCTCTGGCTGTATGTGTATGAAGATATATTACATTTTGCGGCCAGCTGAGTGTGTATAATGTCTAGCTCTCTCTCTCTCTCTTTCTCTCTCACTCTCTCTCTTTGTCTCTTTCTCACACTTGTCGTGTCTTAGTCTAAGTAGCAGACAAGCATTTGTACTTGCGGCCAAAAAGCGTTACACATAAGTTGAATTATGGCACTTGCCACACACACAGCTGCAACTGCAGTGGCAACAGTAAATGTTGCACTATGCGCTGCCTAATGAAGTTGTTAGCAGCAACAGCAGCAGCAACAGCAATACGCAAATTGGGTCAAAAGCGTTGTAAATTATGGCTAAGATGAAATTTTGGTGCCCAATGCTTAATTTTATGCTAACAAGCCGCGAAAAGCGCGAGAATAGCAGATGTGATAATGAGAGTGAGTGAGAGAGAGAGAGAGAGCAAGTAATAGCAGGCATAAGCTGTGCAAAAGCGCTTAGCAGCGCTAAAGATTGTAGGCGTAGCACTTAAAGGCAACAGCAGAGGCAGCAGCAGAGGCAACAGCAGAGGTAACAGCAGAGGCAACAGCAGAGGCAACAGCAGTGCAAAAGGGGGCAGCAGCAGCGGCAGCAAGCGATGTTTTATTTTTAGCACAAATCTCATAAAATGAGCAACAGGCAAAACACAGCGAAAGAGAAAGAGAGAGAGAGTGAGAGAGAGAGAGCGAGAGAGGGAGATGGAGTAGTAACAGCAGCTGCGGCAATATTGATTTTATGTATGTGTGTGTGTGTGTGTGTGTGTGACAATTTGTCAGCTTTTTGTTAAATTTACGTTGCCTACTCTAAGGCGCCGGCATCGTAAATTGCGTTGAACGCCGACAGTCAGACTGCCAGCAAATCAATGCTTGTGTGTGGGCGATGCCAGCGCTTTCACTGTATGTATGTGTATGTGTGTGTGTGTTGTATGTGTGTGTCTGTGTGTCTGTGTTTGTGTATATCAACAAATACCTGACGCAAGATTATTTGTCGTTGCGGCTTTCTCTCGCTCTTGCTCTGTGTGTGTGTGTCGCTGTGTGTGTAAATTTACGAGTCTCTGCTTATATTTTCTTTTTAACTTCTCACACTATATATATATATATATATCTTTCTCTCTCTCTCTCTTGCTACTTCGCTCTCTTTCGCACTGTGTCTTCATCTGTTTGCTGCCTTGAAATTGTTTTGCCGCACATCAACTTTATTATGCCTTAATAATTGATGCGCTGATATACGATACACAAAGAGACAGAGAGAGAGAGAGAGAGAGAGAAAACAGCAGAGCAGAAGTGAGAAGGGAAGAGATAGAGAGACAGAGAAAGTGATAGACTATGCTGCCACAGCCACAGCGCCCACAGTTTGACATGTTGAACGCTTTGTGTGGCCAACATCAATTCAATTGTATTAAATATTCTCTTCTCTCTCTCTATCTCTCTCTCTCTTTCTCTCTATTTCTATCTCTCTCTCTCTCTCTCTCTCTCTCTCTGTCTTTCACTCTCTCTCCCTCTCTCTCTCTCTGTCTATAGATTTATGTGCAAATGCAAGCTAAAAGCAAACAAAGCCAAAGCCAAAATAGAAAAAAATAAAGCTAACTTAGCTATTTTCTTAGACTTAGACTTTGGCAAAGTTAGCTAACTGCTGCTGCTGTTCTTGCTATAAGCTGTGTATGTTGCTGCTGTTGCTGTTGTTGCTATTGCTGCTGTTGTTGCTGTCTGCTTTGAATGTTGCTGTGTCTGCAGCTGCTGCTGTTGTGGCTGTTATTGCCGTTGTGTCTGCTGTTGCTGCTGTGTCTGCTGCTGCTACCTGCTGTGAATTTTGCTGCTGTTGCTGTGCCTGCTGCTGTGTCTGCTGCTGCTGTTGCTGTTGTTGCTGCTATTGCTGTGCCTGCTGCTGCTGTTGCTGCTGCTGCTGCTGCTGTTGCTGCTGTGCCTGCTGCTGTTGCTGTTGTGCTGCTGCTGCTGATGTTGCTGTTCCTGTTGCTGCTGTGTCTGCTGCTGCTGTTGCTGCTGTGTCTGATGTTGCTGCTGTGTCTGCTGCTGCTGCTCTTGCTACCAGCTATGGCTGCTGCTTCTACTGCAATTGCTGCTGTGCCTCTGTTATAGCTGCTTTTGCTGCTACTGCTGCTGATGGCGTGACTTTGACTGCTGCTGCTGCTGCTACTGTGACTTTGACTACTGCCTCTGCTTCTGCTTCTACCTCTGCTTCTGCCTCTGCTTCTACCTCTGCGTATGCCCCTACTACTACTACTGCTACTTCGGCTGCTGCTGCTTCTTCTTCTAGCTCTGCCTCTGCCCCTGCTACTACTACTGCTACATCGACTGCTGCTGCTGCTCCTGCTTCTTGCTCTGCTTCTGCTACTACTGCTACTGCTTCTTCTGCCTTTGCTTCTGCTACTACAGCTACTGCTTCTAGAGCTATTGCCTCTGCCCCTGCTACCACTACTGCTGCTGCTTCTACTACTGCTTCTTCTAGCTCTGCCTCTGCTACTGATGCTAGTATTGCTGCTGCTGCTGCTGCTACTACAGCTGCTGCTTCTACTACTGCTTCTTCTGCCTTTGCTTCTGCTACTACAGCTGCTGCTTCTACAGCTATTGCCTCTGCCCCTGCTACCACTAATACTACTACTACTGCTGCTGCTTCTACAGCTGCTTCTTCATGCTCTGCTTCTGCTCCTGCTGCTAGTATTGCTGCTGCTTCTGCTGCCTCTGCCCCTGCTACCACTACTACTGCTACTGCTGCTACTTCGTCTGCTACTTTAGCTGCTTTCTTTAGCTATTTTGTCCGACGATTATAGCCAAAAATTGTTGCTTAATTGCTTGACGCTAGCAGCAGGCAGCAGGCAGCAAGACGACAAGGCAGGCAGCAGGCACAGAGCGCGGGAAAGAGCAGCAGCAGCAGCAGCAATGGCGGGCAGCTAATTTACCCAACTGCTGGCAAAACATACTTTTTACCTGGCGCCAAAGTTTCGGCTACCCCAAACATACACACAGAGAGAATGAGTGAAAGAGAGAGAGAGAGAGAGAGAGAGAGAGAGAGAGAGAGAGCCTTTTGCCTTTTGTAAAATGGGCAGCGTTAAATGCTTCAAATTCTTTAAGTTTGTTTCTACAAGCTAAACATTTTTTTCCCTGTGTATGTGTGTGTGTGTCTGTGTGTGTGAGCGCAGTTTTTCAGTATTTTTTTTTCTTTACTTTTTAGTTTATTTCTTTGGGCATTGCGTGCGTGCACGAAATGAGGGCCGCAGTTTGTAGCCAGCAAAAGTTTTGCTCTCTGTGTATTTTCTTCTTCTTCTTTCTGTTTTTTTTTTTTTTTTTTTTTTGTGTATTTTTTACACCCTTTATTTTTATTTTATTTTTTTTTTGTTAGCGTTTTCTTATAGCTTTTTTTTTTAGATTTTTTTTAGATTTTTTTTTGGTTGTTTTTCTATTTACGCAACGGCCGCAAGTTTTTGGCCAAGCATTTGGTTTTTTTTTTTTCGGCTAGCAGCGTGCGGGTAGCGACTAGTAGGGGGGAGGGAGGGGTAGCACATAGCGTGCTGCTATTGGCGTCTCTTTTGCTAATATTCGCCATTAAACTTTTGCTTGTTTTTCTTTAATTAACAACGCAAACATCTGATATGCTGCTACTCATTTTTTTTTCCTTTCTTATTGTTGTTGTTGTTGTTGTTGTTATTGTTGTTGTTGCTTTTGTTGCTTACTTTAGACATTGCATACCTTTATTAAGTTTCCTTACTCTGCTCTTCACTCTTCACTCTTCTCTTTGCTCTTTGCTTTCCTTTCTTTTTTTACTGTTCTTCTATCTACTGTCTGCCGTCTGCCGTCTGTTTGTCTGTTCTGTCTGCTTGGGTTTCATTTTGGGACCAAAGTTTTTCAATGCTGCAACAACAACAAAAAAAAACAAAAAAAAAAGGGTCACACAGCGAATCTCTCTCTCAATGCTACTGCCACGCCTCCTACCACACTTTATTTGCTTAACAGACTCTTGGCTTAAACACATGCCGCGCCCGTCACATTAAACGTCGCATCCATCAAACAATTGTGCGGCGATTTTTTTGATTGCATTAATTGTGCTTTAAATGTTACTGCGGTTGCTTTGCGATCAATTTGATGAACTTCCTCTGCTTCCTCTTCTGCCTCTTCTGCCTCTTCTGCCTCTTCTGCCACTTCTGCCACTTCTCTATATTTGCCTAACAAAATATTTATCTTTAATATATACAATTTAAGGGGCGGCTACTAAATACAGCTAACGACATGCGGCACACGAATTCTGCCCGCAGGCCAATGGCAAACTCTGATTGAAGTTCAAGCAAAAAAAAAAACAAAAGGTTTTTCTTTCTTTTTTTTTTAGGCTGGCATCAAGTTTTAAATATTTCTTAAAATAGTTTTTTTTTTTTTGTGTGTCCTTTCACTTTTGATTTTATGCAGCGCAAAGAAAAGATAAAGTCAGTGATAAGCAACAGTTAAGACATTGAAGCCTAATACAAAATATATTTTGTTTATATAACATATTATATATAGAAAGGTCACAGCAAGCTGATATTCATATTCTAAGACTTCTCAGAAATTTAAGAAGATTTTTTTCATACTTATCTTTGGCAGCTTAAGCTTAAATTTATATATTTTTATATAAATATAAATATAATAATTTAATATAAATATAAATATATATATAAATATATAAATTTTATATAAAAATATTATTTTTGGCAAATTCTAAAATATTTAAAACATTCTTATATTTATTTTAAAATTTATTTTTTAGCTTATAAAAAAAATATATTTATTTATTAATTAATTTTTGCTTTTTCTTTTTTTTTTTTGTAACTGCAAAAAATATTAAATAAATATTTAAAATATTTAAAACAAATATTTTTTTTAGAAATTTTGTAAAAATACAAAAAATATTTTTACAAATATTTATACAATATTTTGTATTTAAACAATATTTTAAAAAATTTTAATAGACTTTTTAAGATCACAAGAAAAATTTGAAAATTGTTTAAATTGAAAAATAAATAAATTTAAAATTATTATATAAAAATTAAATTTGTTGTAAAATTAATTTTATATTCTATTATATTTTTTTATTTTATTTTTTTGACTTGTTTAAATTGAAAATTAAATATTTGAAAATATTTGAAAATTTATATAAATAAATTAAATTTATTGTAAAATTAGTTTTATATTTTCGTATATATTTTTTTATATTTTATTTTATTTTTAAAGCCACAACAAAAATATATTTGAATATATTTGAATATATTTGCTTAAATTTACAATAAAAATAAATTTTTCTATAATTAAAAAATTTTTTTATAAGCTAAAAAAATTTTAAAATAAATATAAGAATGTTTTAAATATTTTAGAATTAAAAAAAAAAATTAAAAATAAAATTTATATATTTATATTTATATTCAATAAATTATATTTTATTATATTTATATTTATATAAAAATATATAAATTTAAGCTTAAGCCAGTAAGTATGAAAAAAATGTTCTAAATTTCTGAGAAGTCTTAGAATATGAATATCAGCTTGCTGTGACCTTTCTATATATAATATGTTATATAAACAAAATATATTTTGTATTAGGCTTCAATGTCTTAACTGTTGCTTATCACTGACTTTATCTTTTCTTTGCGCTGCATAAAATCAAAAGTGAAAGGACACACAAAAAAAAAAAAACTATTTTAAGAAATATTTAAAACTTGATGCCAGCCTAAAAAAAAAAGAAAGAAAAACCTTTTGTTTTTTTTTTTGCTTGAACTTCAATCAGAGTTTGCCATTGGCCTGCGGGCAGAATTCGTGTGCCGCATGTCGTTAGCTGTATTTAGTAGCCGCCCCTTAAATTGTATATATTAAAGATAAATATTTTGTTAGGCAAATATAGAGAAGTGGCAGAAGTGGCAGAAGAGGCAGAAGAGGCAGAAGAGGCAGAAGAGGAAGCAGAGGAAGTTCATCAAATTGATCGCAAAGCAACCGCAGTAACATTTAAAGCACAATTAATGCAATCAAAAAAATCGCCGCACAATTGTTTGATGGATGCGACGTTTAATGTGACGGGCGCGGCATGTGTTTAAGCCAAGAGTCTGTTAAGCAAATAAAGTGTGGTAGGAGGCGTGGCAGTAGCATTGAGAGAGAGATTCGCTGTGTGACCCTTTTTTTTTTGTTTTTTTTTGTTGTTGTTGCAGCATTGAAAAACTTTGGTCCCAAAATGAAACCCAAGCAGACAGAACAGACAAACAGACGGCAGACGGCAGACAGTAGATAGAAGAACAGTAAAAAAAGAAAGGAAAGCAAAGAGCAAAGAGAAGAGTGAAGAGTGAAGAGCAGAGTAAGGAAACTTAATAAAGGTATGCAATGTCTAAAGTAAGCAACAAAAGCAACAACAACAATAACAACAACAACAACAACAACAATAAGAAAGGAAAAAAAAAATGAGTAGCAGCATATCAGATGTTTGCGTTGTTAATTAAAGAAAAACAAGCAAAAGTTTAATGGCGAATATTAGCAAAAGAGACGCCAATAGCAGCACGCTATGTGCTACCCCTCCCTCCCTCCCCTACTAGTCGCTACCCGCACGCTGCTAGCCGCAAAAAAAAAAAAACCAAATGCTTGGCCAAAAACTTGCGGCCGTTGCGTAAATAGAAAAACAACCAAAAAAAAATCTAAAAAAAATCTAAAAAAAAAGCTATAAGAAAACGCTAACAAAAAAAAATATAAAATAAAAATAAAGGGTGTAAAAAATACACAAAAAAAAAAAAAAAAAAAACAGAAAGAAGAAGAAGAAAATACACAGAGAGCAAAACTTTTGCTGGCTACAAACTGCGGCCCTCATTTCGTGCACGCACGCAATGCCCAAAGAAATAAACTAAAAAGTAAAGAAAAAAAAATACTGAAAAACTGCGCTCACACACACACGCACACACACAGAGACACACACATACACACAGGGAAAAAAATGTTTAGCTTGTAGAAACAAACTTAAAGAATTTGAAGCATTTAACGCTGCCCATTTTACAAAAGGCAAAAGGCTCTCTCTGCTCTCGTCTCTCTCTCTCTCTCTCTTTCACTCATTCTCTCTGTGTGTGTGTTTGGGGTAGCCGAAACTTTGGCGCCAGGTAAAAAGTATGTTTTGCCAGCAGTTGGGTAAATTAGCTGCCCGC